>JACSZP010004419.1:0-13620 GCA_016161895.1 Pinna nobilis | reverse complement strand
CCCCCCCCCCCCCCCCCCCCCTCCGATGAAAAAGCTGGATCAGCAAATGCGCCCCCTGGACCCCCACCAGTGCGTTACTGTGGACCCACGCAGGCCTCTTGGACCTCCCCTGATGGAAAAAGCTGGATCCGCGCCTGTAAGTACATACAATTATGAATCCTATTAAGTGGATGTGAATGTGTAACGTACATTTTTTTTTCAAATATTCAGTGCTATCTTTTGAAATTAATAAATAAATGTGAAATACATTGTATATAGCTCCGTTTTCACACTTGTTTTGCTTTGAAGAGAAATAGACTATAACAGAAATCCTTTGATCTTTCAAGCGCATAATTGGCTCAATTATCTAATGAGATAAATAATAGACACACGCTCTATATCCCGATTGTCCCGCATACTTTTTCTACCTTTGTTCATAAATGTGGGAAAATCGGGACCAATGACCATACTTATTTTTACCTTGTGTTGATATCTTTATCTCTATTTTGAAAAGTAGCCGAATCAATTTTCAAAAATCCGTATTTTTTCGTTATTTTTAACATTTTTTTCAATTTAAAATTTCGTATTTAAAATAAACTTTTTATAAATCACCAAACGTCTACTCGTACAGGTGACACAGGTTACACATTCGGTCACTACCCTTTGAAGAACTCTTTCACACCTACTTACCTAATTAGTATTTTTGACGAGTAGGCGTATCGGGAACACACCGTCAGTTGGCACAGTGCATTGCTGTGGGAGTCATAAAAAGGTCATATGCAAGTTGAGATATATATCTATATAAGATGTCATATTTGATTTTCCCGTGTCACAGCAAATATCGTCACGCCTCACTGCTCATGGGTCTATTCAGTGGAGTGTCGAGTATGTAAGCCAACATCTGTAGCCTTCAGAGGTATAAGGTGATATTTCAGAGAATTCGCTTGAATTGCAGAAATAATGATATTGAAGACGAATTTCATTTTATTTTGGTTTGTGCGACCTGCGTAGAAGGTTTATAAAAAGTTACTATTTCAGGAATCCGTCAATGTTCAAACTTGTTCAGTTGTTTTCAGTGAAAAACAAAAGGGCTTTGATCAACTTATCAAAATTTATAATAAATGCACTGAAACTTAGAAATTTGAATTAATGCAATTAAATTACATGTTATTTGCATTCTTCCATACCTCCAATGTTCATTCCACTTTATTCAGTTTCTGTATGTATTTCATTGATTCTGTATATTTGTAATTGTTATATATACTTGTTATGCTGATTCGCCGAAAGGCTAAAGGCGAATAAACTATACTATATACTATACAAGCGAAAAATTCTGAAGCGGGCTGTTAAACAACAATGAAATCAACTGGCTTATTTTGTTTCTTAATTTCCCCAGAGACGTATATTAATCTGAAACAGAACTTGAATTACACTTCATCATAATATTGTTATATACGTCTCTGATTTTCCTTTTGATAATATTTTTATTTAAATTCTTACTTTACAATAACAAAGATGATATAACAATTAAGAATAAAAAAAATATACTTATACCTGAAATGGTACAACAGAATATTAGGTCTCTATAGCAGATTTTTTCAGACTTAGGACACGTCCCCTTGATGGCTGATTTGCATACTTTTTGGAAGGGTATAGGCTAGAATAAGATATAAATCGTGACTTCTGTGTTTTTTAACATAATTTCCTCTTTCAAATCAGAAAAAAAGACGTATAGGCCCCTATGGTGACCACCAGCTTTGTCGTTTTGGTGTATTTTTTAATTCAAGTCACAACCCTGGGGAGGCCCGCGAGGATCTTACGAGCTAGGACCCTTGGAACGGACAGTCCCCTACTTGGTCCATTACAGTTTTTTAGTCAATGAATCTATCAGCATCAGTTTTAATTTTCTGAGCACATTTCTGGAAAGCTGTATTTATTTCTTTAAACAACACGAAATCGGGGGAGGGGGGGGGGGCGTTGATAAGAATTTTTTTTCTGTTAAGTTGTCTAACTTATATTAGTTTTATGAAAATTGTTTCATGTACTAATTTTACTAAAGGCTTGAGCCTAGATATCTAGGCCTGTGTAGACAAGAGGTAAGAGACAACGGTTTGAAGCCCCGGCGTATTCTAGCGCAGGCCACTTCAGTCACATTAACCCATATACATGTACAATAAAAATTCAAAAATTTTAATTACTATCAAATTAATAAATTACATTATTTTCGTGGTTGTATGATATCATTTCCTAATTCAAGAATACGTCTGTACCAATCAAATTCCCATCCCATGAAAATATAAAATTAAATTTGGATCTTTTCAGTTTAAAAATCTTACAGGATACGTCCATCGTCGGATCCGTATTAACCTGGTCCGTTTGGGTCCGAGTCTAATTAACTATCTGCAAAGCTAGTTTTTGTTTCGTACCAACATTGTCGTAGCAAATATTTCTGTAGCGAAATTGATGGGTTCAGTTGCATCGAAGACAGCATAAAAATATTTGATAATTTTTTTTCATAAAATGACGTAATGGAAGTAACCCTAAAAGAATTAGATTTTCAATAGCAACTAGCTTTACAAGAACAGATAGCAACATTTAGCGTCAAAATGGCGGACACCTTGTTAGTTCGCGCTTTGAAAGGAAAACCCAAGTCACTCAATCTTTGTAATAAAAATCTCGATAAAGTGCCAAAAATTATCGGGAAGTTAGACTGTGTGTTGCATTTACAGCTTCGAGGAAATAAATTGAAAAGTCTTCCACTTGAACTGAGTCATCTATTCCAGGTATATTTTTTCTTGAAAATTTGATTTCAAATTTCATGTACACGTAGGTCTAGATACGATTTTTAATTTGTCTCTTTAGAAGTTTTGCTTGGGAAGAACATATGATCGATGATATTTTGAACCACACAATACCACAAAACGTGTATGCGGGACTACTGGCAAAGTAGTTACAGTGCAACGAAGAAGGTATTTTACTATTTTGACTTTTCTTACCCCTTCTGGTAAGAAAAGTCAAAATAATAAAATACCTTCGTTGCACTGTAACTACTGGCAAAGGATCTATTCTCGCCAAGTACCAATTCTCGCCAAGTACCAATTCTCGCCACCTCATTTTATGTTACCCCAATTTTATTGTTTACTTTTGAAATTATTAGTTTTACTTGCTCAGAAATTAGAACGATGTTTTTCCTTCAAAAAATTATTATTCATTGAAAATATGCACCTTTGCAAGATCCACAGTGCAGCAGATGAAATCAGGTGGCAAGAATTGGTGCTCGGCGAGAATTGGTCGGGGACCAGTATTGTTTCTAATAGCGATGGCATGGCAGTAGAAGAGGATATAGATCCAGTATCAACATCATTTCAGCAGGATCAAGACTATAAGAGTTACATCATGTACACATGTACAGGTATATTCTGTCAGCATTGGATATACTAGCACTACAAAAGTGTTATGGGCCATCATGTGGTGCATGAATGAATTTCATTCAAGGAACTGATATTTCAATTTTACAGTGTTAATACAAATGTAACAATCTTGTTAATGAAATTTAGAGTAATGATTAAGTCCTCAGTCATGTTCCTCTCTGAAGTCTGCAAAGTATATATGTATATATATAATCATCATGATTATCTCAGAATTGACTACAATTGTCATGCTCTTAAGACTTACTACAGCAACAGTTTGAAAGAATAACTGTGTATGCAATATTTCAAGGCAGAACATTTTTACAATTTTTTTTTTCAGATCAGCCTCATTTATCGGTTCGCTGATCTGAATACCTTTAGTCTAATCAATTTAACAAAGACCGAGGAGAGATGTATTTCCATGTTAGTCATTGTCATATGATGCTACATTGTATTATGATTATGTTTTGGAGAGATAAGTAAACTTAGTTAAAAACTAGAAATATAAGAAAACATTAAGTGTTACAATGTCTTTTCACTGACTTCTGAACATATTTTTGTTTTACAGGCTATAACAACTACAATGTTCAAAAACTGATACCAACATACATTGACTTGTATGTTTGACCTCTTTAAACAATTTGACATATTAGTCTGTAAATGGTAGTTGTTTGTTCATACTTTGATTAACTGTCTATATAACTTATCAAAATTTTGTTTCAGCTTCAAATCTTAAATCTAGGACATAATGAATTTGAAGAGTTACCAGAGGTGCTTGAATACCTTACCATGTTAGAGAAGCTTCATTTATTTCAGAACTGTCTTAAAAGCCTTTCTCCAAAAGTGTTAAGTGAGTATACACAGTATGGACATTTTTATATTGCCTTGTTATGTTCAGTGTATCATGGGCTGGTTGTAACTTATAGTCAGTACATATTTTTGATATATATTTTTTGGCAATGCGAGATATATCTCTGTAAAATGATGGCATCTTGTTTTAAACTTTGGATGAAAAACCAAACACCGAGTTACTATGAACTGTGGTAAAGTCTTACAGCTTTTTAAACACTTGGTAAACTTTATTACTGGTACTGTTGATTAGAAATGACACAGTGGAGTTGGAACCAAAAGGAAAAGCTTTTACATGCTCTTCCTCTGACCATTAATGGCCTACACAGTCTGCATGTCTGTTAATCCTGAGGGTTTGCTGCCCAACATACTGCATAATGGATTTCTTGTCCTTTGAAACAGACAGTAAATGTTGAATTCCTTTATCAAGGGTTAACCTTGCATAAAGGTACATTGTATTTCTCTGTATTTGATAATTCAGGTATGAGTTAGGTTTATGCACCCAGTTGTGTCAGTTACAACCCATCCTCGTAAATTCAAACAGTATTGATCGACCAAACAAACAAAGCAATGAAGATGTTTCCCAAATACTTTTATGATGTTTTAATACTTTGATTTCTTAATTCTAACTTTACAAAGACACACATCTTTTGGCCAACAACTGTTTAAGATATGCTTGTAATATGAAATTTTTTCTTTTAGTTTCAAATATTGGTTGATTGAAATTGAGACCATTAAGTCAATACTCTTTGGACATTGTTGAATTTGATTTGTTGTGAAAAAAAACTTGTTTATACAGATGACATGTCCTCTGTAGTGGGACTAAGATTGTGTTATTATTATCAATTTCATTTGAACGTCACAGACTTTGTTGTACTCAACATTTAATATGTACATGTAGTCCCAAACAAACATGTATATAGAGTGAAGAAAGGGGGAAAAAAGACAGTCACAACTATTCTGACTATAGTGTCAGTGGAACAAATAAATAAAAAAAAAACAAACAAATTAAGAGAATTCTAAGCTACATATAGAAATCTTTCATACATGAAATTGTATTGCTAATATACACCTTGAAAAGCCTATTTACCTATTTATGCTTTCATACATGTACATGTATTCCTTAACATTTACAGCAAACCTAAGAAACTTGACATTTTTAAACTTAAATTCCAATAAATTGAAGACTTTCCCTGCAGAAGTATGTAGGTAAGTGGTCTATTTTTTATTCTTTTTGATAAGATATTATCACATACAAATTGTATCTCTTGTATTTTTTTTCTCAAATTGATTTCTGCTTAAGTTTGAAATTGGTTATTCTTTTGATTAGTTTGTCAATTAATTTCAATAAAGATTATCACAAGAACGTGAAACAAATTTGTTTTATTTTAATTTCCATGTTACTGTGTACTAAAGTTTTTCATGAAACGGGAATATTTCAGGCTGTCCAGTTTACAGTTCCTTAGTGTAGACCACAATCAACTGACAGAATTACCAGTAGAGATCTGTGCTTTACTAAGACTAGAAGAGTTTCATGTTGCAAACAATCAGCTCACAAGCTTACCTCTGGAATTTGGTTTCCTTGTCAACATGGAGAAATTGTACTTACAAAAGAACAAAATAAGAGAGCTACCAGAGGTACTGTGCTAAAAAACTTGTTCAGAACCGCTCATAAACTTCCAGTTTTCAATACTATGAGTTTTCAAAAATACGATATATCTCCAGCTTAAATCTATTCTGCCTACCCAAACCCTCTGATTCATTCCCTTTTCCGATTACTGTTCTCATCACTCATTGTTTGGGTAAATATTCTGAAAAACTTAACACTTTCGACGTCTTACTAAATAAACACAAGGTCATTATATTGCCTGCCAAAAATTCTTATTTCAAAAGATTGAGATGATATTTAACAGGTACTTTTAAGCTTTGGACCATGAAATTTATTCAAGAAATCAAAAATTTTGACGCCAACTTTTGAAAGATCGAGTGTAAATTTGCTTAATTGATTTCAAAGGAAAACTACTGGGACCATAGCTTTACTTCTAAAGATCAAGTACTTTGAGATAAAGACGTTCAAGTTTTCAAGATTCAACTGTATATAGAATTAACTTTTTGGTGTACATAATCATGTACATACAAGTGCTCTATGTAAATGCAGATATTTCCTGATGTTTGCCTGCCAAAAATTCACATTTTAAAAGTTTGAAATGATATTTAACAGGTACTTTTAAGCTTTGGACTGTGAAATTTATTCAAGAAATCAAAAATTTCGACGTCAACGTTTGAAAAATCGAGAGTAAATTTGCTTAATTGATTTCAAAGGAAAACTACTGGGACCATAGCTTTACTTCTAAAGATCAAGTACTTCAAGAGAAAGACGTTCAAGTTTTCAAGATTCAACTGTATATAGAATTAACTTTTTGGTGTACATAATCATGTACATACAAGTGCTCTATGTAAATGCAGATATTTCTTGATGTTTGATTTGTTAAAGTTACATAACATCAGGTAACCTATTTGATCTGAGACCATGGAACCAGAAAACCTGTCATACATTACAACAACAAACATCTATTAGCCAGAAAATAAGCCAAGAATGAAACAGTCTAGCCAATTTAGAAAAAATAGTCCATGGTTCCATTGGCTACCTGCAACGGTGAGCATTGTGTACTGTAGTAGAAAGACTTTATTTGAATGCAAACTTCACATTTATGAATTTGATCCAAAAGCCATTTATATCATATAGTAACCATGGTAATTCAGAGGTTATTGTGTGTTTAAAGCTTAGAAAGAATCTCTTTATTTATCTGTTGCTGTATTTTACTTCATTATTTACATAAAACATACATTTCATTTTTTTCAGAGTTTAGGAAAGTGTTATAAGCTGAGAGTATTAGACATTGCAGCAAATGAACTAAGAATCTTTCCAACAGAGGTGAGCATTGATCCTTAGGTAATGTAAAATATGGTCACTTCATTTTACATAAAGTTAATGAGCTACTGATCTCTGTGACTTCTGGACTTAGTTGTCAGACCTGTTTATCATATAAAGAATATTTAATACACCTGAAAACAATGGTCACACCTGATAACTGTTGACAAACCTGACCACTATTGTCACACTTGAACACTAGGGTCATATATGTTCACTGTTGTCATGCCTAAACACACCTGAACACTGTATTCACAGATGGTCACTATTATCACAACTGAACACTGGCCACAGCTGATCATTATTGTTACACCTGAACACTATTGTAACATCTGATCTCTATTGTCACACCTGAACATTATAGTCACACCTGATCACTGTTATCACACCTGATTATTGTTGTCACACCTGAACACTAGTTACACCTGATCACTATTGTCACACATGAACACTTTTGTCACACCTGATCACTGTTATCACACATGAACACTATAGTCACACATTTAATCACTTGTCACATCTGAACATTATAGTCACACCTGATCACTCTCATCACAATTGTCACATCTGATCACTATGGTCACACATTTAATCACTTGTCACATCTGAACATTATAGTCACACCTGATCACTCTCATCACACCCGATTATTGTCGTCACACCTGAACACTATGGTCACACCTGATCACTGTTATCACACATGAACACTATAGTCACACATGATCACCTTTGTCACACCAGAACACTATTGTCAAACCTGGGCAGTATTGTCACAACTGATCACTGTTGTCACATCTGAACATTATTGTCACACCTGATCACTGTTGTCACACATGAACACTTTTGTCACACCTGATCACTGCTGTTACATCTGAACACCATGGTCACACCTGATCACGATTGTCACACCTGATCACTATGGTCACACATTTAATCACTGTTGTCACACCTGATCATGTTGTCAAATCTGGACAGTATTGTCACACCTGATCACTGTTGTCATACCTTATCACTGTTGTCTTACCTGGTCACTATTGTCACACCTGATCACTGTTGTCATGCCTGATCACTGTTGTCACACCTGATAATTGTTGTCACATCTGGACAGTATTGTCACAACTGATAACTTTATCACACCTGATCACTATTGTCACATCTGAACACTATTGTCAAACTATTTTACCTATCTGACATACTTGGCTAATTTACATGTCACACTGGAATAGTGTAAGTCCCACTGTTGTATCTGTGCTTGTAATTTTTTCAGTTAAGTGCTTTGATTCTTTTTCAGTTAAGTGCTTTTAATTTTTTTTTGGTTAAGTGCTTTGATTCTTTTTCAGTTAAGTGCTTTGATTCTTTTTCAGTTAAGCGCTTTGATTCTTTTTCAGTTAAGTGCTTTGATTCTTTTTCAGTTAAGCGCTTTGATTTATTTTCAGTTAAGTGCTTTGATTCTTTTTCAGTTAAGTGCTTTGATTCTTTTTCAGTTAAGTGCTATGATTCTTTTTCAGTTAAGTGATTTAATTCTTTTTCAGTTAAGTGATTTAATTCTTTTTCAGTTAAGTGCTATGATTCTTTTTCAGTTAAGTGCTTTAATTCTTTTTCAGTTAAGTGCTTTGATTCTTTTTCAGTTAAGTGCTTTACCCTTGAAGGAGATGTACTGTGAGGAGAACCCACTACTACAGCACATACCAGTTCACTCGGTGCAGGAAGAAGAAGTCTTATCATTAAAGGTTTACTATTATTGTTTCAACATTTACGTAAATTCAAGTTAATCTTAATTAGAATATAATTTTTGAATAACTTCACAAAAAGTATAAATGGAAAATCAAATAAGGTTCATAAATAGATTAAAGACTGAATATGGAGGTTTAAGCCCACTCTGGGTCTATAGCATTGTAAATAAGACTGAATTTGCAAGATTGTGAAAAAGGTTGTGAATCCCTTTTATTAATATTTATACCTGCAGTACAGGTAATGTAGTTTTATTTTTTCTTCAGGAAATAACAGCAAGGTTCATTATGAGAGAATTAAAAGACAGGTTGGTATTGAGTCATTTATAACTTTTACAAATAATCTTATAAATGTATGCCAAAATGTGCTTAACTCATCAAAGGAGGGGGGGAAGGTTGATGTAATATTTCTAAAATGTACCAAAGATACCGTTATATCATGAAATGAAATAGGTATGCTGGTTACAATCTTAACCAAATAAACTGGTCAGAGCCCATGTTCTAGATCCCTGCTGTTAATGTCCACAGTCTGGACATAAGAAATGACCAGTCAGAACCCATGTTCTAGGTCTCTTTGATCTATTTCCACAATCTGGACAGAAGAAAAAACCAGTGAGAACCCGGGGACATGTTCTAGTAGATTTCTGTGAGCTGTCAGTCCACAATGTCCCAACAAGAAATCTAAAGTCAGAACCCAATGTTCTACCTGTAGATCCCAGTGATCTATGTCTGCAATACATGTACTTTATGATATTTTGCATATTTCTCCTACAAAGGTTAAGTTGTGATATTCATTATATAAAAATAAGTCATTGGTCAAGTGGAAACCTGCTGTAAAGCACAGAGTATTTATAGATATATAGACAAATTACCACCATTTGAAATAGGATATCCATGTGCAAAGTTCGGAGACAAGTAGACATTATGTTTACATATGTAAATACAAACAGCTAGTGTGCCATTCTGTATCAGTGTAGAATACCATGGTGTAAAGGTCATGCTAAAAATCTCCCTTTCTTTAGTATGAACCATTCTGTCAAGTTTAGTAGTTAATATCCTTTGTACACATCACTAATTCTATGTTTACATGAAGGGATTCTGAGTAAACGATCCGCTTAGTTAATGTACATTTGTGTATGTTTTTGTTACACTTGAAAAAAAATCCTTGAACTAGATATGCACCTAATTAAATACAGTAGAGTTGGTCTATAATGCTTCAAGCAAATTCAGTGCTAATTAACAAGGAGCATAAAATCCTTGAAAAGAATCACTATTTATCTATATATGTAGTAAATTCTGATGCTTAAAACAAAGGATGCCAATAATGAAGTCAACAGTTAATCCCCTTTGACTTTGTTATAGACCAACTCCACTGTATATACTGTTTCCTATATCAAATTATGCAGTATAAAATGCTTTTGAATAGAATTTAATTAATCTAAAAATATAGCAATCTAATTTGTAATTATCTTGAATATTCCTAGTAAAACTATGTACATGTAATTTATTTTCTTATTGAATTTTGACTGTGTTTAAAGTCGGTAAGCATTTGCGGCATTGGTTTTTGTGGGCGGCATATTGTTATTGTGGGATTTGAAGTGTGTGGATTGATATATACATATAAACATTTTTTGTTTATGGTTTGTACAAATATACATATTTGAATATAGACAAACACACGTATTAGCTTTCCTGTTGGGTTGAGCAATGAGAATGATTTATAATGATTGCAATACATTTCACTACTATTATGATTTCTTCTGGAACAAGCAAGCAAATACAAAATGAAAATAGATTAAATAGTTTACATGAAAGTAAAATACTTGTATATTGAAATCTAGCTTGTGTTCAATGATAATTTTTTTTAATCTTTTTTTGATAAATCTGAGAAATCAGAGTTTGTGATATAAGACCACCTATGTGCATGTTTCTGGAGAATGTTGGTGTGATAGTCAAATGATCTCTACTTAAGTTTGCTCATAAGTAAAAGTTCCACTCAGTATTTGACTGAGAAACTTTTGACAATTTTTGAAGTTTGTGTTAGGATGATTGATTTGATATCAGGATTTTGGGTCTGACTGCTTAACTAACCATGTACATGTATGGAGACTGTTAACTCTGCTGATATAGATACATGTATTTACAATGTATATCATAACTGTACACAATCTGTGTGATTTGTGCTTTGTGAGGTACAGATTTAATTAAAACTATATTTTATTGTTTCAATATAAAAGGACATTACATTTTGTATAAGTGACAATAACAAATAGGATTCAGAAATAAGTTTGATAACTTATATACATCCATAAAGAAGATGTATATAAGACTTATAAAAGGACATTACATTCATACATGACAAGAACAAATAGGATTCTGATTTCAGAAACAAGTGTGATAACTTATATACATCCATCTTCTGTGATAAGGTATAGTTAACAATAATATATCATCCCTTGATAACATTCCAGCAATAATGCAGGGCTTGGTAACAAGAAACAAAAGATGTATAGTAAACCTGGTTCAGATAACAAAAGGTGTATGGTAAACCTGGTTCAGATTACAATAGATATCCAGTAAACTTCGTTCAGATTACAATAGATGTATAGTAAACCTGGTTCAGATTACAATAGATTTACAGTAAACCTGGTTCATATTACAAAAGATGTATAGTAAACCTGGTTCAGATTACAACAGATGTAAAGTAAACCTGGTTCAGATTACAACATGTATATGGAACTAGGTTCAGATTTCAATAAATGTATAGTAAACCTGGTTCAGATTACAACAGATGTGTAGAAAGCCTGGTTCAGATTAAAATAGATGTTAAGTAAACATAGTTCAGATTACAATAGATCAATAGTCAACCTGGTTCAGATTACAATAGGTGTTTAGAAAACCTGGTTCAGATTTCAATAGATATACAGTAAACCTGGTTCATATTACAAATGATGTACAGTAAACCTGGTTCAGATTACAATAGATCTATAGTCAACCTGGTTCAGATTACAATAGATCTATACTACTATAGTCAACCTGGTTCAGATTACAATAGATGTATAGTAAATTTGGTTCAAATTACAAAAGATGTATAGTTCACCTGGCTCAGATTACAAAAGATGTTTAGTACACCTGGTTCAGATTACAAAAGATGTTTAGTAAACCTGGTTCAGATTACAATAGATATACAGTAAATCTGGTTCAGATTACATAAGATGTATAGTAAACCTGGTTCAGATTACAATAGATGTATAGTAAACCTGGTTCAGATTACAATAGATGTATAGTAGACCTGGTTCAGATTACAACAGATGTATAGAAATCCTGGTTCTGATTAAAATAGATATATAGTAAACCTGGTTCAGATTACAATAAATCTATAGTAAACCTGGTTTAGATTACAATAGATGTATAGTAAATCTGGTTCAAATTACAAAAGATGCGGGGCCTCCTTGGCCGAGTGGTTAGCATGTTCGACTTCGAGCCAAGGGGTCCGGGGTTCGATTCCTGCAGCGCCACTCCGCGGTGTCACAGTAGGTGTTGGCACATTAAAGAACCCTCCCTGCTCTACGGCCAGCAGTGTGGAGCATAGGAAAAATTTGTTGCCCTTCACCGGCACATGGTGATGTCTCCATATGATTGAAATAATCTTGAGTGGGACGTTAAACAACAATAACAACAACAAAAGATGTATAGTACACCTGGTTCAGATTACAATAGATGTACAGTAAACCTGGTTTAGATTACAAAAGATGTAAAGTAAATCTGGTTCAGATTACAACAGATGTATAGTAAACCTGGTTCAGATTATAATAGATGTATAATAGACCTGGTTCAGGTTACAATTATAGATGTGTAGTAAACCTGGTTCAGATTACAATAGATGTATAGTAAACCTGGTTCATATATTTGGATGTATAAACCTGGTTCATATATTTGGTACATTGGATGCTGAGAATATATAATCATGAATATAGGTAACTTGTACAGGTATGGGTTTGTCCTTTGTATAATTGTATATGATGGACATACTTTGGACATGGGCACCTGAGTGAGTGATGGCCTTTTGTTGCCTGTGATAGTTTCTAACACAAGTTAAACAAGTTTCTCCAGAATTAACCAGTCCAATGTAACATGTCAATAGTGATGAGGTTTGGCAGGATTCATATACAATCTGATGATGTTTAGTTACATGATTGTTAAAACAAACAACTGATGGGTCAAAATTTGTTCTTTTACCCTGCTGCAAAACAGCTTTTGAAACATTTAATTGGTATCTAGAAATTCAGAACTTCTACATGTACAATGTATATATGTGCAATGTATGTATTTTTCAGGAAAATACATGCACATTCATCCCACAATTCCTTTGGACTAAAAAGTCAAATTTGTTCATTAACAATCCCCTGAGTCTGTCCTTGTCCTGTACACACTGAGTTTGGTAATTTCTTCTGGGCTATTTTGATCTACAGAACAAATTATTATATTTGTCATGGAATAAGACAAATTCATTTCTTTGTGAAGTCATGAAAGTTTTTTCCAAAGTCGGTCCATGCAATATGTAGAAAAGCACTTACCTTAAACATGTAAATTTAAAATTTGAACAATACATTACAAACTAAAGGGATTGACACATTGCTATATCATATTGACTTTATGTCTGTTAGTTCTCAATAATTATGTCCCCCAAACGAAGTGGGGGACATATTGTGTTTGCTCC
>JACSZP010004418.1:0-11303 GCA_016161895.1 Pinna nobilis | reverse complement strand
GCTTCACAAGAAGTGCAAGGGGGGGGGGGGGGTACGTAATTCAAGATTAATCTTGACAAAGCGACTCAGTTTAGAAAATCAGTGGATCCGCATTTCATAACCTTTTATTTAACTGAGTTAATTAATAGTTTTTGCTAGTACCATTTGTCTGAAAATTGTCTTAGCGTATTGTTTTTTGGTCCATGGGAAATTGCTTGGATGAATTTCTTATGTCCGTTTTCTTGGTCTAAAAATTGAGGGTTTTTTTTAGACATCAGGTATAACTGAAAATGAATTAAATCGTAAAGCCCAAGCTGCGAGTCACTCCTACGTAGAAGAAAATATGCCGTATATCACGAAAGGGGTGACTGAGTAGAAGATACCAAGGGGCAATCCAGATTCAATAAGTCAACGATAGACGATAACGTGGCCAAAACGAAAAGGAGACAAAAATCTAAACAGAAACATACAAATACACTTATAATTAAAAATACAGTAACACGAACCCTTCTAAAATCGGGGTGAGTTTAGGTGCCCCTGGAAGGGTAAGCAACTTCTGCTCCGCACGCGAGGACATATATCTTATCACATTTATAAGTGTATTTCCTCATACAAATAAAACCACCGGAATTAACAAAGACCTGCGAAGGCAAAACAAAAAATTCCTTTCCTTTTTGATGAGAAAGTAAAACTCGGGATCCCTTGTGAAAGCAGGTATCAGAAGATCAAAGATTCCTTTCTGCTCACTCTCACGAAGTACCGAATATAGACCATGTATTCCTTCACCGACATCCAGTGATGTCATGATATAAATAAAAGTTTTCTTTAATGGGGCACCCCTCCCCCTCGAATTTGCATTGGTCAATTATGCTTAGATTCTTAACAGGGATAGGTTTTTTCCTATCACAAGTTTAATCCTCTCCCTGGAAAATATCGACCTCCCCTGGAAAAATCCTGGTTTTGCGCATGTAGCAGGACCCAAAATTTCCTTTGTGAATGGGACTTACTCTGACAGAGATTGTTCACGGTAGATTAACTTGTGTCATCTGGAAAGGTCCAGCCGCCTACGTTTAACGGACTCGAACCCATGACCTCACGACCAAAAGGCAAACAGGCTTAAAACGGAGCCACTCCGGCTGTCTTATTGGGAATATCCATTTTGACTTTTCTAATGTAGAGATAGAAGTGATCGATGTTCTAATGCAAGTTCACGTGTCAAGACGGTGCCGCGCGCATCCAGGTTCATGTTACTCTCTTTTTTCGGTTTTACACGTCTTGTGTTGACAGCTCTTTGTGTTGTCTCTTTTTTATTTGGCCATGGATTCGCCTGCCTTTGGATTTTTGAATTATTGATTGCCCACCTGGTATCCTCTTCTGTCAACTTTTTAAATTGTCCGGTACTACCACTATGACCTCTATTGATTGTAGTTCCGCCGGGACCTGAAGTGTTTGTTTTTAAACGAAAATGGAAGCAGAGGCTGCAAACTTTTCCCGTCTTTTTAATGAGAAAGTAGAAACTGAGATATTGCGTCATAGTGCGTGAAAGATTGGTTACTCACTACTCAATACCCCGAGGTGCTGAGTATCGCTGAGTAGTAGTATATCAAATGACCAGCTGCTGAACATTTTTATTGATGCATTGGAGGAAACTGTCGTGGCTTCGTGGTAGCGTTTTCGCCTTCAGAACGTGAGTATATGGGTGCGAGTCCACATTGAATAAACGGACAGACAGACAGACTTTCTTGCCATTAGATTTGACAGTAAAACCTGTAAGTCCTGCGTCACAGTCGGTATCGGCATGTCGAAGAACCATTATTGATAAACGACCAAAAAGAACCAACCAGGGATAAGAAAACACGTGAAGCCCTTCATTGGAACTGGTAGACGGACACGTCTCCATACAAGTGAAAATCACTTGAGAAGGTCCTTAAATTATAATACAACCAAACCAAAGATAAGAAGGATGTGGATAATTAACAGTTTGGGAAAGTAGAAGTTGTATTATTTCACACAAGTGGGATAATTCAATGTCTTTTTACAGCAAAGTAGATACCTCCACGCAGCATCAATTACTACAGAGTTGTTAGATTAAGTGGTTATTTTCTTAAGAGAATACCTTAAATCAAAACAAAGTTAGATTTCGAACAATTCCATTTTACATTAGAAATTGGTGGAGATACCAAAGGACTCTCAAAAATCATTAATCGATAGGCAGACAAAGCGACTAATACAAAAAGAGAGATGAAGTAAGCTTCAACACACATGCATGTCCTAGATTGACTTGGTAGTCAAAAGCTAAGATTCATACGAGATAATCTTTATACCAGAACCAGATTTAATAATAAGAAGTAAAAATTTTACAAAATAAACAATCTTACTATTACTCGGAATAGATACCATGGAATGAGAAATGTAGATAAAACAAACTAAGTTAAGGCGTAGGGATATACATATGTATGCTGCCAACATCTAGGGTCGTGCTTATCTATATGTAAATTTGAGTGAAGTGTTGAAGAGTCCTTGATGTATATTGTGTTTCATTCAATTCCTAATTACAATGATTTCCTGAAAGTCTATATACATAGAGCATTTAACATATTCCGATTTGGCAGCTTTTCAATTACTGAACAAAGCTGCAATGTTTTCATAAATAATGCGATTGCATGTGTTATTATCAACTTGCGGAAATTGTTGTTTGCATCTAGTCATTTTGAATCATTAAATGTATCCGTATTGAAAATATGTTTTCATCTCTACGGGGTAAAAGTCGAAAAAGTGAAACAAGATAGTACCGAATTTGGGATGACTCCAAAATGCAGGTTTTTATTGATAAGATTAATCAAAAGATTAACAGGATCTAAGTTTCTTATCTGAATGTAGAAATCTAGAATCCAAGTTTTCTTTTTTTTAATATAGCCTGATCACAAGTAATCGTTGATGTGTTATTATGCATATGGCGACGTCACTACTATAGATTTAGAAAATTTCGTGGAACTTTATTTTGGCGAATCGGCTACTATGTAATTTTTGGTGGCAGTATATGCATGCTAAGTGAGGTAAGTTGTATGGTGCATGTTAATTTACGGCTTGTATATTTAGCTGAACTTTTTTTTTCACGAGTAAGTGCTATCGCATAATTACGCAAAAATAAAATTCTCGCGAATAAAATAGTAAATCCGGTAAAGGGCTAAAAATTTTGACTCTATACCACCACCACCACCACAACAACAACAAATTATCACAATGTCCTGTCTTCATTGCTCCGATATAGTATTGTCTTGATCTGTAGGTAATCATCATATATTAAAGATACTTAATTAGGCATATTGGTAATTTTGATATTCTACCATAGCTTTTTGACAAATTAAACTTATCTTAGAAAAACGAAGTTTTAGTTTCGATAATCTAATATAACTTTTTAAGGATATAATTGCGAAAGTACCAAGGGAAGTTTAAGTCCTAATACAGGTTACAAATAAAGGAATAATGACGGTCTCAACGTGGTAAAGAATTGCAAATCCCTAATGGGATATAAACAGAGATATATACATGTATTGCCCTGGTTGGAGGGAGATATGAAGATTTGTTTACCCAAGGCAAGTCACATTTCCCGAGGGCGGAGCCCGAGATGAATCTTGCTATATTACAGATATGATGCGGAGAATTCATATCTCCCTCCAATCGGGGCAATACATTGTTTATTATACCGAACTACAGAATAAAAAAAAGACTATCTTCTTCAGAAACTACGAATTTGATTTGAACATAGGCACTGCCTATCGGAGAGCGCAACGCCATGCATTCACTGAGAGTTTCTGTCTTGGCTTATGACGTTACAATGTAAGAAACAAATGGACCAGTCAGGAGGGTGACCTAAATGTTCGAGGTTGACATAAATAATGTTCTTGATCACATGATGCGATAAAGACTAATCAGAAGCAGAAATGTGTATTAGAGGTATAATAAATACATGTATCTATTTTGTGTCATTGTCGTACATTCCAACAATGTTATTCAGCAGGCTGTGCCAAACTGCATATATCAGTTGACGAATCGTTTTGAATTGTATCCATCTCTATATTCTGAGTCAGATTAACAGCAAGATCACTGATACTATCATAAGGGTCATTCATGGTTAAATTTATTCTACATAAGTCACTTCTTCGAAATGAGAGTTGATTATACGCGTTGGATTCAAATTCCAACGCCGTGTAAGGGTGATTCGTTTCCGGGTAGTCGTTGTTAACGTTGACGTCTTCTACTGGTCTGTGACGCTGTTCGTTTTCTCGCAAATCAACCATAAACAAAATTAGAATCTAACAACACATTTAAAAAAAAAACAACACACACACACACACACACAGAGAGAGAGAGAGAGAGAGAGAGAGAGAGAGAGAGATACATATACACAAATGTAGTCATAAAAAGATTGAAAGTCCCTTTTTCAGTTAATTCAGTGTTGAAATGCTACATCGAGTTCACGAAAATATTAAGAATATATCGTTATGTTTTGTTATATGCAAGTATGGCTTGAGTAATCTGATTTTGATAATTTGCAGAGAGAGAGAGAGAGAGAGAGAGAGAGAGAGAGAGAGAGAGAGCACATATGATTATTACCATTTTCTGCAAATTCTGGGCTGCATTGTTTCCTATAAAGACAATAAAACAATATGCACAGTGCTTTAAGGTTTTATCATAATCAATAGTCCAAAAATATAAATAATTTTATTTTCTTCCTGAAATTCGGTACAAGTCGAGTGACAATTAACTTAATAAGGTAGTGTTCAGTTAACGGCTTTGTAGGGTATTCGATAGACGTAAAAATGATCGTACCTTTTAAATGCAAGGAAGGAAGTTGCACTGATCACAATCAGTAACACTATAATAAAACAAGCAGGTGATAACCAGTATATCACGCTCAGCTTAAACGTAGGCGCATCTTCTGTTGTTGTACCTGTAAAATGTTAAACTGAGTTGAAAGTGGAGCAGCAGTTGCTTACCCTTCCGGAGCACCTAAACACACCCCCGGGGATAGGTTTGTGTTGTTCTATGTTTTGTTTTAAGTGTTACATGTTGGAATGTGGATTGCTG
Organism: Pinna nobilis; assembly: GCA_016161895.1. Classification (NCBI taxonomy): domain Eukaryota; kingdom Metazoa; phylum Mollusca; class Bivalvia; order Pterioida; family Pinnidae; genus Pinna; species Pinna nobilis. The sequence goes on along the minus strand of JACSZP010004418.1, from coordinate 6,233 downwards.
TTTGTGTTGTTGTCTTTTTGTCTCTGTGTTATGGTCATTCCTCGACATATGGTCTGTTGAGGAATTTTAAATTTGGAATGCCCCCTTGCTATATTCTGCTTCCGCTTCTTAGCAAAGGGGAACCTCTGTTTCATAATAGAATTAAAACAAATATCACGAGGACTTATAATAATTGAGGACTGTTTGATTATTTCTAAGTGAAGTACTTAATTTGATTAAAGGAGTATATATATCTTAGGTTAACTTAATTTGCATTGAAATTAAATAAACTAATATTTTATCACCGAAATAGTGTGTTATTTTATCCCATCACAGACAATTCTTGAGCGTTAACATCAGTGAAAGTTCTCTAGGGGGCCGTTGAGTAGCATTACAATATTATACTTATAGGTATGCTATAAAACACTTTCGTTTTGTTATTTGTCACTATATTAGAACTACGTCTTGTAGGTTGGGTCTGGATTTAGCTTTGCTGACAGTGCAGGGTATGCTAAAGACGAAACAGACGTTGCCAGAGATCTTTACAGGTTTGTTTGTTTTTTTTATCTAAATGCATAATACAGAATAAAAAAAGTGTAGCTTGTATTCAAAGATTGCAAATGATAATAGTAATAATTATACAACGAAGCAACGGAATCTTGAACTGAAAAACCGTATATTTGTATAATTGATAACCGACTAAAATGTTTTACCTCAGTTCCCTAATGATGATACACATGAACAGCTTTATTCAGTTGTTGTTGCGTTGTTGTTTAACGTTCCGCTCAAGAATATTTCACTCATATGGAGACGTCACCGTGTGCCGGTGAAGGGCGACAAATTTTGCCTATGCTCGGCACTGCTGGTCGTATAGCAGGAAGGGTTCTTGAAGGTGCCAACACCTACTGTGACACGGGACCTCGGTTTTTACTGTCTCAACCGAAAGACAGGGACGGCCAACCGCGGAGTGGCGCTGCGGGAATCGGACTCTGGACCTTTCGATTCGAAGTCGAACACGCTAACCACTCGACCACGGAGGCCCACCTCTTTTCAGTACCTTTCCAACATTTGAGAATATAAAAGATAAGTTCAAAGCTGATATAAAAGTTCGCAGAAATCTCGGTCATTTGGTGTTACAGATTTTTACTGAATTGGGGGAAGTTAATGGGTCTGAAAAGATATCTTATGGACAGTTCGAAGGTAGAGAAAGAAATTTCTGACTGTCACGGAGTCCGTGAAAGATGCAGCAAAATTCAGCCGACTAGTGAATGTAACAGGCAAGGAAAATGTTTAAAAAGGCAGGGAAATAATTGAAATTGATGTCAGATACATCATGTCGAGCCCGAGACAGTAAATCCGACGTCCCGTTTCACGGTAGGTGTCGGTGCATTAAAGAACTCTCCTTGCTCTACGGTCATAAATTTCGAGAATAGAAAAAAAATTGTCACCTTTACAGGCACACTGTGACGTCTCTATTTAAGTGAAATGTTCTTGCGTTGGATGTTAAACAACAAAACGACTAGCAACCTAATTCTCTCCTGCTAATAAGTTTTTTAAAGAATTGTTACAGAATTCGACTTCTGTGATCAATTGCCAATTTCAGGACAATAAAATCATAGAAAATATAGCTATATACTTTTCATATGACGCAGATTGTTAATACAGCATTGGTCCATAATCGTTTGGGCTGGTGAATGCATAGTCTTGCAGTAAGTAAAGAGGCTCGGACTTGCGACAATAAAGCTTCAAAACAAACACTTGAATTAACTGTAATTTGTTATTTACTTTGGCAGGTTATTGTAAGGGATGCTGGACACATAATTCCAGATGACCAACCAGCGAGAGGATTCGATATGATTCAAAGATTTATAGAGGGAACTGGATTTGGACCAAAGACAAAGTGATAATTATGTAACTATTTGACATATTTCTATGTTAATGAAAGTTATGTTATATTTTCAAGAAGATATTTAGATTATCTTTTTCATTGTTTATGTTTTGTGATACCTATATGTATATCTATGTGTTCTGAACAATTTATATTAAATGTAAAATTTGATATTTTGTTGATTGTTTTGCTGTATTCTTGTTAAACGTCCCATTCAATAGTCTTTCACTTATATGAAGACGTCACCATGTGCCGATTAAGGGCGAAAAGTTTTGCCGATGCTCAGCACTTACGGTCGTAAGGAGGTTTTCTTTAACGTGCCGACACCTGCGACATGAGCTCTTGTTTTACACTGTCTCACGCGAAATACTGGCAGCCAACCGCAGCGTGGCTTGGGCTAGAACCCAAGATCTCAACATCAGAAGTCGGATACGGTAACCACTAAGCCACGGTGACCCCACGTTGACATTTCAACGTATTATCAATAAGGTGATATTCTTATACAAATCATTCCCATGGATGATTTTACACGACATCAGCATTAGAACATCCGTCTAAATAAGTTAACTACATGTCACACAACATTGACACTATTATAAAGGGCATTGTACAGCGATCGGGTTTCTATCACTGATGTTAGAGGTTTGATATCTTCAATTTTATGGAAATTTTTGTGTGTGTTTCAGTACCCCTTTAATTGGTTGTTAACACGGAAAAATCTCAATTGCGTAACAAGTATAATTCACACCCCTTCATATAACTTTACACGCTTATTGTTTTTTTTTTTCAAGTACTTGTGATGAAATAATATATAATGAGTGGACACATACCGTATTTCGTTTATTTGTAATGGATAATTTTTCAATCAAATGGTGGCGCTTTATTTTTATCAGTTGTAGAGGGGAAAATACGGTTTCAACCTAAGGTAAAACTGCTCCATCGTGATGAGTAGTGTAGCCTCACAAAATCAGACTTAGCTCTAGTGTTGAGAGACAAAATCTTTGAATGAAGGATACTCTGTAGATTTGCCAGCAATATCAGCTTACACCGTGTAACGTGCCACCCAATTAATATCTCTCTTATGGAGACATATCAGATAGCAAATGGAAATCTTACTAAATTCCCCTATATGTGTCACTTGGAGCCATTTAACAGTGGCATAGATAGATGCAGTATAGAAAAGGAGCCAATTCAAGATCAAGCCTTTATTTTGTTGATAGAAGTTGTCCATATCACTAAAGTCACAGTTGACTTCTCTGTCAAGCAAAATAAAGGGACAAACAAAAATATACAGTGTAATTGTGATTCATTTAAATATCTATCTATCTATCTATCTATCTATCTATCTATCTGTCTGTCTGTCTGTCTGTCTGTCTGTCTGTCGATTTATCTATCTATCTATCTATCTACGGATCTAATAAGATTTGTTTCCCTGATAAAGGAATTCAACAATTACGTTGACATTTTGCGACACGTTATAATATCTACTTGGTGTAAAAGTTGCTCGGAAAGTGAAATTAAATAAAATGATCCGAAGGACGTTCAAAATTCCAATTTCGGTACACATAAAAATTTGTGGATAAATCAGTAATTAAAAGAAGATCAATCGCGAAATATAAAACGGATAGGTATTAAAGCCATGCAAAGAAACACAAGTCACACGGTACTAAGGGGTAATCAATAATGTGATTGCAATAGCATAAGTGTAACCAATATATATGATTAAACGGTGAAATTTCAGTATCAAACTTGTTCTTCTTTATGTCGCCAGGAGCGACATCTTGTTGAGAAAAATAAGATAAATTTTCGTTGTGCAATCCGTGGTTGATAGGATACAAATTTTGACTCATTTACGATAAATCATTGTTATATACTCATATCTACTAATTAATTACTTCTGACAAAAATGCAGAATTTCTTAGGTTTTCTAATCATAATTTTGTTCAACAGTGAAACAAGAAGTATTATAAGGGCATAAAAGATAAACAACGCAATAAATCACTTGGATCTGAAAACTAAGTACAAATGTACAAGTGGGAAAGAAACACAACTCTTACAGTCTTATCGGTTCACTGAGAAGGTAAAGGAAATAAATTTTCAACGTGAAATTTCTAGCAATGACAAAAAGTTTAATCCAATATTTTTTTTTCAAATCCTTTGAAATATTTCAACCGAAGTTCAGTTTTGGACAATAAGATGTTCCTTGACATCTATTCTCTCAAATGATAAGTTACTGTAGTGAAGCCAGTATATAGCTTTAGTCTAAAATATCGGCCACTTACAGTTACCTTAGGAGGAAATATGCTTGAATACCCCCCCCCCTTTTTTACGAAATTATTTTCATTTGTGCCCATAATTTCTTTTCAGTACTCAAATGTTTTTAGCGAGCACTTGTTGCGTTTGTTAACATATAACAACAATTGTTGCGTTTGTTAACATATAACAATCTTACCTGAATTGAAAAAAGAAAAAAGCTTCACAAGAAGTACAATAGGACCCTTACGTAATTCTAGATAATCTTGGCAACGCGATTCAGTTAAGACAATTATTTGATCCGCATATCATAACTTTTACTTAAATGAGTAAATTATTAGCTTTTACTGGTATAATTTGTCTGAAAATGTTCTTTGTTTATTGTACTGGTCCAATGAAATATGATTTAATTATGATTCATATTTATGTTCATAATTATGCATTTTTCTTGGTCTTAAAATTTAGTTGGTTTATAGATAAGGTGTAATTGAAAAAGATTCACAACACAAAGCCAAACCTGTCCTAGTGACCTAGATAAAGAAGACTATTTATGTGATCTATGTGTATTTCTCTAAGTTTTTTCATTATACAATTCACCTGAATTAAGACATCATTAATTACAGTGACCATTATGCATTTGCATTTTGTTCCTTAACAAAAAGCTGCCGAGACTTTATTTCCTTTTCGCTGAGAAAGTAAAATCCGAGGTTTCCTGTCACAGGAAGTATCAGCACATGTAATATTCTTCACAGCCCAATGTCTCGAAGTGTCAGGTATTGGACATGCAGTCCTTCACCAGCATCCGGGAAGTTGCCATATAAATGAAAATAAACTTTAACGGGGTATAAGAAATATAGAGTCCCTAAACATCATCAACAGCAGCGGTAGAAAGGATGAGACCACTTAGGAAACTTTAAGTGGTGATTGGACGTACTTAAAATACATACAATGTCGATTATTTAAATTTGTCTGTTTACGGCCAAATACATACCCCGATTCAGCATGACTATATAGTTATTGAAATAAAGTGGCTATTTACTTACAAGAATACTTTTAAACATCATTGAAAACCCATCGACACCAAGGGATGCTGTACTTATAGCTCAGTTAAACCGCTAAGACAGCTCAAGTACACAGTACAATGATTTAGCTCGGAAGGTCAAGCGACTTGAAGATAAGCAAGATGCTTCACTGTATTGAATGTTGAGTGATTTGTTCGATTGCAGTTTTTGAATCTTCACTACCGATTTTGACGAGAAATACTTTTTTAGTAATTTATCTGAGTTTTGACTGTGGACCGGCGGCGGGCGTGACCGGTTGGCGGCGAAGTTCCTCCGTGACATCTGATCCCAACTCTGGTTTTTCGTAGGTCAGTGTTTATCCAATATTCTTCAAATTTGTACGCAACTTTATTCATTTGACTACTGCGAGCGAATGTGATGAATTTTATTACAAGCATGGGATGCTTTCTCTCGGATCCCTTTCTGAAATTACTTCTGTTTATTTTTTTTTTAAGATTTTATTCTTACTTTTCTTGGTGTTCTCTGTTTCCTGTTTGATAATATTTTGAGTTCATAAACAGAATATACGTTCCTTGTTGTTGTTGTATTGTTGTTTAACGTCCCACTCAAGAATATTTAATCTCAAATGGAGACGTCACCGTATGCCGGTGAATGGCGACTTTTTTGCCTATGTTCGGAACTGCTGGCCGTAGAGCAGGGAGGGTTCATTAACGTGCCAACACCTACTGTGACACGGGACCTCGGTTTTTACTGTCTCATCCGAAAGACAGGGACGGTAAATTGCAGCGTGACGCTGCGCGGATTCGAACCCCGGACCCTTTGATTCGAAGTCGAACACGCTGCCCACTCGGCCACGGTGGCCCGCGTTCCTTGTCAATACTTCATTCCGAACATTTCCATATGTTTTCCTAAGATACGTTCACTTTCAACATTTGTGTAGTTTTTATGTATCTGTCTTAATAGATATGCAATCCTATCTTGACTCAGAATACATGTAGATACATTGAAAGGGGACATATGAATTTAACTATTTACATGAGTGATTGGTAATGTGTGCCGCATATTTATACAGTCATGCTTATCTAAACTTA
>JACSZP010004413.1:34544-47119 GCA_016161895.1 Pinna nobilis | reverse complement strand
TCACAAATAGTTCCTTATCACTCTGATAGATAAGTATACAGCGAGACAAGTTATTTACGGATATACAGGTATACAACTAAAAATTTCAAATGACTTACAGAAAGGTTACTTAGAGACTCTCTCTCTCTCTCTCTCTCTCTCTCTCTCTCTCTCTCTCTCTCTCTCTCAAACATTCACGCTCACACCAACAATTAATTAATTGCAAATCCAAATTGGGATGGGACCAGGTGTTAGGAATGAGTCGACGTCCCATTCCAGCANNCCCCCCCCCCCCCCCCCCCCCACGGAGACTCAAGCTATGTGATATGGTTACATATTACCGGTAGTTTAAGATTTTATTCGATATCCCAAGTTCGGGACAGAGGAATATATTAACCCTTTTCCCGGGAGTAAATAGAATAAAGCATAATCTCAGAAATCAGTCTATTAAATTGAGTAACCTGATCTAAGATAATTTATCAATTATAGCTGGAGACGAATTATGATATATTTTGCAGAACACTGCACTTCATTTTACTTCACGATACATACGTTGAGTGTAGACAAAGGCAGGACAGATTGCATTGCAAGTCACGCCATATGGCGCTGCATCAAGTGCTACTCCCTGTAAAGTAAAACAAAATATAGCATTTATTTCTGTATATTTGAATACCCGGATGATTGTTACTATAGCACTGGAAAGAGTTTGTGATACCTTTGACCAGAATGCTATTCTTTGAATGTCTAACTTTCCAACTACAGATATGCATTCAATAAGAATATAAAATTGAATCAATTAAATAAATCATTCATAACTTTTTTAAATGTCAGTAGTTAAAAGTATACAATTTATCCATGTTTGATTTACTACAAGACTGAATTAATAAGATGTTTTTTGTATGAGATAAAAAAAAGAGTGTAGATTTTGAAGTTTTTACTATGGTATTGTTTATGTGCTTTATCCAAAAGGTGTAAACTTGCATTTGATTACCATTTAATTTGATAATTACCTCATAATGATGACTTTTGTATGGAAAAAGGATATTCTTAATGGATATATCTTAGCGACGTATTCAACATACCCTTGTCAGACCATTCACAGCCGACTTTGATGCGCTGTAGGGAGCTTTCCCTCTCTGGCTTATAACTCCCATCATAGATGATATGTTCACAATTCTTCCCCATCCTAGATATCAATTTAAAAATAAGTGACACGTGATCGCAGTAATAGTATGTCAAATAAACATGCATACGTATTATAGAATTGAGGTTGATCTACCCCCTGTAGTTTTGTTAACTACCATTGTGTTTTAGTTTTATATCACAAATGAGTATCACTCATATTCTGACCTCAAATCATGGAGAAAAAGGTGAAAAGGATTCAGGTTTTAGGCACNNTATGGATGCGGAAAGTACTGCCCTGATACTTTTTACTTTTCCATCGAAGGTAAGGAACATATAATTTTTGTTATCAATGAAAATAACCAGTCTGAACAAATCAAATATAATCAAATGATATTTTAAGATATTGTACATGTACCTAGAACCCAAAAGGGAAATACATGTACTATAATTGAATATTCACGCTTAAATTTTCATTTATAATCTCAATAGACAGAGAATAACATCGCGATATACAAAAATGGTTCTGTTCTGTGATCTACGACTCTATAAACAAAAAATTATTTACCTTTTTGTTTCATCCCGGGGAGGAAATATTTAATTAAATGGAATGGTGCTGACACAGTTATAGATATCATATCCTCCCACTTGTCATCCGGGTATTCATCTATAGGTGCTACATGCTGAATACCTAAAAAAGAAATTCAGTATATTCCGTAATAAAATGATAGACAATCGCTGTAGCAATGTGAATTTGACAAGTAAAGAAATGAAGAAATAATTTTACCTGTGTGTTATTTAGTCGCTGTTGTTATTCATTCATTAATATTGAAACGTCACCGAATGCCTTTGAAGGGCTTCACATTTTGGTCCATGCTGTTCATTAATGGTAAATAAGCAATGAGGGTACTCTATGGCACTTGACCTTGGTTTTAAATGAAGGACCGTGAAATTCAATGAATGTCCTGTCTGATTCAGTTTATGTAATACATATTAATATATTAGTAAATTAAGAATTGAAAGCTTTTGTGCTATACAACATCTTATTTTTTATAATAATTCTTCTGCAAATGATTCAATAATTAAAATTTTCTTTAAATTCGGAAGATATTAAATCCCTATATTTGAAAATATTTTTTTTTACAATTTATATTCACTAGACTTTGATATATCTGTATAAGTTAACATTTAAGATCTCGTTGACTGAAGTTTGAAGAAATTTGAGTTTTGACTGCAGCAATGTATGCTTATCCCTGCGATACGATATCGGTAGCCTTTGTGTCCGTATGAATTTTGAACTTCAGTTATATAACTTAATTGTAACGTTTTCTGCTTGAAAAAATTCATGGCCACCGAAAAGTGGCCTACATATGATAATAACTAGCTAGATAATGGATTTCAACATCATTGAAATATCGCAAATTGAATATGATAGGCATAATTGGTGAAGAGATATCAATATGAGATTTCATATTACAATAACGTATTGATAATGCTTTAGATATTATAAGTAAAAAGTTATTAAAAGTATTGAATTGTATTGATATGCTTTACTTTAAACTTTAAACTTTATTTATTTTACAACGATTAACAAACAAGTTCAAATAACTTATATTAATGTCTCTCGTTGGCTTATATATATAATATATAATGATTGACGTTGATATGCTTTAGGTATTATACGGAAGAATGTATACCTGCATTATTGACCAGGATGTCTAAGCCTCCTGGATGGATATTAGAAACCTGCTTACAAAACTCGTGGATTGAAAGTTTATTACGCAAGTCACAAGGGAGATAATTTGTCTTCAATGCATGACAATGGTTTCTGAAAAGTATAAGAGTTATGAATAAACTTTATTGAAGAAAATGGTTGTAATTTTTATAAAGACACAAATTTGTAATATATATTTCTTTTATTACGTTTTCGTTTACTCTTCTTCACATACACTTTAATGGCTCTTGCACTTTTGTATATTACAGATATTTTAAACATTATTGTTGAATATAGATTAGTTTCTCCTTTCTAGAAAGTATTTGACTATCTATATAATGTCATTTCGAGATCTTGGTATTTAGAGTTACAATGTTATCTTCTAGGTGGACAATTATTTTCTCGATTCGTTGATACACCTTTCTACGCATATCAAAATTAAGCTCAAGGTCTACTTACTTTGTATTCTTAGGAACGTTTTCTTCATGTATACTGCAGTTAAGAATTATACACATGTTAAAACATTATTAGAACCCATGAAGAAATGCAAACGAACAAGTGCACAACATAACACAATATAATGTTTTGTTCATCTTTACGCGTCTATTACATATTCTTTATAAACGTTATAAGACTTACACAACAAATGTTTAACGATACAGAGATAGTTAGGTTAAAATGTCTCCTAGAGTCCCCTGGAGCCAGTTGCAATATAGTTTTATGCGTTGTAAGATTTGAATATGAGTTAACTCTCGTAGTTGAATTTGTGATAACGTTAACTCTACCTAAAATTTAACTCTTCAGGGTTAACTATTCATTACCCAGATTAACTCGTGATCGATGTACTCTACAATTTTGCAATAACAACCACGTTGTTAGCTAATTTTAAGTAAGAACCTTCAGGGTGTAGCTAGTGGCTAACTCAAAGTTGATTTGACAATTTTTTTGTACATCTGAACAAACGTTTAATTGGTGATATTCTTTAATGTTATCATAAGAAGTAATGTAGATTAAATCCGTGATTCTATTAAGCTGGACATACCATTTTAGCTCATCTACCAGTCTTTCAATCACCTTCTGATCACCCAGTCCAGTTATGATGATAGAACTCCCTCTCTTAGCTAAGGCTCGTGCTACACCTAAGCCAATTCCACTGGTGGATCCAGTGACCATGGCAACCTTTCCCAAAAGTTCAATTTTACTGAAAAGAAATGTCTGAAGTATTCAACTCTAAGGAACAAATTATGATAAGATGTAGAAATATTAGTTCAAACTATTCATTTGGTTTCTTCTTTTAGCACTAACCAAATTTATCTTCACAATATTCCATTTGAAATTAGACTGGATTCATGATAAGTGTGATTGGTCAGCAGGTGATGCTTACCTGCCCTTAACACCTGATTCGACCTCTCGAATTTCAGCCAACTGTGATGATATTGTAATCGGCCAATGTGGCATGCACACAGGGGACTCGACTCCTTTCGGACACCTGATCCCAACCGTTAGGCATTTGCAATGTTCTCCACGTTTAGACCGTTATTAGTCAAATCTTGTCATATCTAATAGGACTTAAATTTTTGTGTATTCCTTAGCAATTTTATTCCATAGATCTGTCTCATAAGTTAGGCATCACTTCCATCCTTTAAGGTTGTAGGTATGAATGTTTGTCGTAGATTACTCTTCTAATTCTTTATTGCGTGAGCAAGCATAAATAACAATTAAAGCATCTTTTTATCTATCAATTGTTAACACCTATACCCGTTGTTTGTGCAATGTTTTCCGATATTTATGAAGATTTGTATATATTTATGTGTACATTGATGATTAAATGTCATGTTAATTAAATGTGCAAAATATTTACACTATACCTACGATAGGCGGCAACACCTTGCATGGATATTTCGTAGCTACAATTTATATCTACAAATGTTGACTTATTTTATGTAACCGACTAAAACTCATTCATAAGGAATACCATTAATCCTAGTAATATATAACATACTTTACAAACATTTGGGCCTCCTGTTATTTAAATACAGAAAAGTTCCTGGAACTTACATGTAGAGCTTATAAGAATTGAATCCAAAGATGGGTTCCTTAGTACAGTCGATAGAGTAGGAAATCAACCGTCCATTTTATAGTACACAACATGTATTTAATATGTATTCATATATCCGTGCATGGAGGGTCTAAGATACCATGATAGATCTCCTGATTAAGTGCAAAAGCTTTTTAAATATGCTAGCTGGTACAAGAATATTGTATGATGTTAAGTATGGAAGATAATATATACATGTATATTGCCAAACCTATAGCTACCTATAGTCAAGGATAAGGAGAAGCCGCTACAACAAATCATTATGTAAAGTATGTATGACTTCCGCATTTTCTCTATTTTTATTAAGGCGGAATTCAATTCGATTATACATAAACACTTTATTACCAGGCTACACACGAAACCTTGAAAATTCAATGTGTAACCTGGTAATGCGTGTTTAACGTAGTGACCTATTTAAATTTCATTCAGACTGATCTATTTCTCTGGTATACAGTTACAACAAAATATGACATATGAACATACTTTGCAATGTAAACTTACAAATGAAGCTCCCGACATTCGTATAAAATTCCTGGACTTCATCTTGCGTTGAATATTCTCGCTTATCTTTTTGACTTTGGTTCCATAAGGGCGTCTGCTACTGTCTGCCTGATCATTGAGAGAACTCAAACGTTAACACTTCACGTGTGCACGAGATAAATGACGTTCTCACCTTTTAGGTTATATCACCTAATTTCCCATGGTGCATTTTTGTATCACTTTGTTCAGTAGACATTGCGTTGTTCCTACGGTAATTAATATTATAATTGAAACGTGAGCAAAAGGCTAGGTGACTTTGCATACTAATATATAGGGTATCATGCATAAAAGTAAACAGAACCGTGTAATCAGATAAGATCGACTTAGCTGACATTTATAACTAAGATCTATAACCGCGGAAATAAGGTCACGCGAGTCTGTAAAACAAATAATTTTCAGTGATAAGCAAACTAACAATATGGGTATGTTTATGAATCCACACTGCAAAGAGACTTCAACATTTTGTGAAATGTCAATCTTGTATAAAGCGACCACAAGATGCAGTAACGCTTAGGCAATAAGTATACATCCATGCCACATAACAATATTCACTCACACAATATATTAGCTACAAATTACTAACATCTACCAAAAGAAGTATTTGCCTATAAAGTGTTTTGATGTATGTACACGGTCTAGTTCTACAGGAGATGCAGGAGAGGCATTGTAACTGTGGGATAGAGGTCTAGTCTTCTGACTGTTAGGTAATCGGTTCGAATCTCGCTGGAAACAGACGGCTTTCCCAGTTATTTGGATGAGACGGTAAAATTCGCTGTATTGTGTTTCAGTAGATGTTGGCACATAAAACTACCTCCCTTCTAGATAATATTGTGTTGTGGAAGTGCTAATATCTAAAACCAGCGATGGGTATTCAGTAGCGTTGCAAAATTAGCGAAATGACACAAAGACAACGACAACATCATCTCGTTCGTCAAAATAGTTCGTTCTTATGCTTCTATATGCAGATATATTGATGTAATATGAACAACACACATACATAGGANNTGTTCTCAAAGTACGACCCTATATTTCCAAATCAATTATACACACAAATGCCCTATACATGTACTAATTCGGATAACGTGTGTTGTTCTCTACTTCATGTCATTTTATTTGACAATTTATTTTTTTTAAGTAAAATTCAAGACTTTCCAGAGTCACTGACCAAATATTAACCACAATTGATAGCTGTCAAGTGAGTTGGTAATCTTCGGAAATTTTTATACAGATTCCTTGTCTCCTATGAATTTTAGTTCATTATTCTACGACTTCATCAGCAAATGTTTGCCTCTAAATCTGTATTGGAAAGAGATAAAGATGTACCAATTAATGGTTTTACGAAGTCCCTCGCCACAACAAATCTGATTATTGGAACACCTGTAGATGTCACTACATATTGCCTCGTTAGGGAATTCTATCCAACAATTTAAAGAAGAGGCTGTATATTATATAACGAGTTCCTTATATCGACCAGGTAACTTCTGCTGATTTCTAATGCTCAACAGAGTAGATGTATCTGGATTTCTTAAACAGCTACATGAAGTTGTTTTACCGTTTGACATTTCATATATTTATTTTGGTCATAAGACCAAGATAGATTTATAAGGAAAAGATATTTTAAGGAGGGCACTGCTATGATTTTTTTCACTGATCGTTAGATATAAAAAAAAATATCATAAATAAAATTGCAATTTTGCATAATAGACACAACACATATTTTGTTAATTAGCACGCGAGAACTTAAAAAAAATTGGGAAGAGATGATTTTATACATTTATGTCTGTGATCGCTTGGAATCGTCACTGTAAAAGTGTTCTGGTCGATACGAGCAAGTCGTTAAACAATATGAGGGTCACCTCTCAATAGATGCTGTTCTGGAGCATATGCCGGGACTGTCGTCTGCTAGTCAGATCAAGGAAATACATGTATGACATTTTCAACCGAGATAGACATTTAACCCAACTCATAGAGTTTCCGTGGAACATTTGCGTCGGATGTGACATGCCAAAAGGGGACGCTGACTCCTTCCGGACACCTGGTCCCGTCCCATTAGGGATTTGCAAATGTTTTCCACCTTGCGACCGTTATAATGTCCAGCTCGTCGTATTCGCCTGGACTTTGATTATCGAATATCCCTTGGTAATTCTCCATTTTATTCGACTTTGGTTGATTTAATACCACTTACGCAATAATAATGGACCGAAGGTTTGTCTGGCAGTAAGACTGCATTCTTCTGTATAGGTCATGGCACGGTGTAATCAGATGATCCATGAGGAGTTGATAATTTCACTCCGATATGAAAGGGTTACAGGTGCATGGAAAATGATAAATTTAGTTTGATCGGTCGTTTAATTGCTCGTGCCAGAGAATGAACATATTTCAGGAAAAATAATTTTGTTCTAATTTTATTCAGTAATTTGAAAATATACATCAAAATACATAAATCATTCTCCTGGAATAGGAATCGTTATAGATGTATTTATTTTTCTACATGCTACACTTCATTCTTTGTTTTCTTATATATACAATGGATCCTGCTGATTGCAGAAAGATTCACACATTTAATTTCTGATCCATCGAGGATTCAACTTAGTTGATAATAAAAGCGACTTGGCAATGATTTGTCGATCCTTACAGATTCAACATGGTCTTCTTGACCTCGTGTTTCTCCAACCTTACAAAGATAAAAAAACAAATGTTGGCGGATCAAAATGTCTACAGTGTTAAGATTCTACTTTAAATCCTTCTTTAAGGATGGTGCATACTGAGGGATCTTAGGTGGGGCAAGAAGATTTTGAGAACGAGGGGCAGCATTCTTTGGCATTGATGCTTTTTCTAGATCTTTCTTTAAAGATGGATTTCCCTGAGGGAGTCTCGGTGGTGGTAAGATAACACTTCCTTTACGTTTCAAGGATTCTGGCGACTTTTGCTGCACATGAGTTTGCAGCATAGGAACTCCTTGTGCCATTGGTTCTGGTATCATCGGCTGCTTGTTTTGAAATTCCGGTTTTCTCGTAGGAATTCTAAATGCATGTGGTTCCATATTTGGTTCTGGTTCTTTTTCGATAGATTTGGGTGGCTGTTTTTTCAGTCCTTGATATTCTGGTCGTCTGGTAGGAACTGGAAAGGGGACTTCATTTTCTTTTTGAATCTCTGCTCGCCTAGTTGGAACTGGAAACGGAATTTCCTGTTCTTTTTGCATCTCCGGCCTCTTTGTAGGGATCCTCTGTGGCACAAGGGGTTTTCGCCCATTTTCGTCATCAAACCGGCGATGAGGTTGACGCGGAGGAGTCTGTGGCCTTGGAGTTTGTGGCCTTGGTGGTGCAAACTTGTCTTTCGGTACCGGTTGATTTGGATTGCCTTGCATTGGTGGGACCCTCTTCTGTGGGACTGGCTGCATTTCATCAAACGTTAGCCATATCAGATTTTCCTTTCTACACAACGTGCTAATGGCATCACCAACTTTTTTTGTGAATATCAGCAGGTCATCTGAAGTTTTAAGGACATCGGCCTCCTGTAAAATTATAATTTAATAGGTTTAAACAGCGAAAATTCGTAGGTTGATAGATTTAATTTTGTTTGTGTGTGTGTTTTTTTTTCAAAGCCTCATTCCATAATCAAAAGCGTACACCCTAAAAGAAAGACAACTCCATCTACATTTTCAGAAGCTTGAAAATATCAACGACAAAATATTATACAATTAGATCATTGTTTGTTGGTTTGGTTTTGTTGTTGTTTAACGTCCCACTCAAGAATATTTCACTCATATGATGACGTCAACGTGTGCCGGTGAAGGGCGACAAATTTTGCCTGTGCTCGGCACTTATGGCCGTAGAGCAGGGAGGGTTCTTTAACGTGCCAACACCTACTGTGACACGGGACCTCGGTGTTTGCTGTCTCATCCGAAAGACAGGGACGGCCAACCGCGGAGTGGCGTCGGCTGGAAGTCGAACCCGCTAACCACTCGGCCACGGAGGCCCCACAATTAAATGATTGTCTTTTCACTGATTTATATATATAATCAAAGGGCGAGTAAAATATGTTTTTGTTGTTGTTGCGTTGTTGTTTAACGTCCCACTCAAGAANNACAAATTTTGCCTGTGCTCGGCACTGCTGGTCGTAGAGCAGGGGGGGGGGGGTTCTTTAACGTGCCAACACCTACTGTGACACGGGACCTCGGTTTTTACTGTCTCATCCGAAAGAAAGGGACGGCCAACCGCGGAGTGGCGCTGCGGGAATCAAACCCCGGACCCCTCGGCTCGAAGTCGAACACGCTAACCACTCGGCCACGGAGACCCCAGTAAAACATGTGGCCTAGTAATCATATGTATGACGTCTTAATAACATTTAATAAATTAAAATATTGATTGCAAAACTGCTGTTGGGACAAAAGGGAAAGAAATCATGTACAGTCTGAGAAACACCTGACAGCGACGATTAAAGTCAATAAAAGTCGTCCGCAATTCTCTATGTACCACGAACAAAGTGTGGAATATCATCAACAAATTTAAGCAAAAAAGATGAAAACCTCACAGTAGGACCATACCCACAAAACAATCTGGTTAGAAATAATAAAATGAGTTTATTTTACACAGGGTCATCGGAATCTTACAAAAATACTTCATCGCTAGATAGATAAATATTTGCTAGTTACGTAAATAGTCTTTATAACGAGGTTCCACTTAGAACCTTGTAGTACCTTCGTATCGACATAATCCTGTCGTTCTTCCACTTCAAGCGACCACTCAGGATCGTAATCCGTGATAAAACATGTCTTCATGGTCTTGTCCAGTATAACAGTTTTTCTCTGCAAATAGAAAATTCTTTATGAATTGATGTCATAAATTATTAGGAGTAAGAACCTGCTAGATTACCTTTCTGTAAATATGCAGCGCTTGTGTGTTCTTGTCCAAATGAAACTTCGAAGAGAAATCTAAAAAAGCTAAATGCCCAAAAAACAAGTTGGAAATAAAGTTATGACAAATAGCTATGAATCACATTAGAATGGATCAGGTGTCTAGGCTTCTGGAGCAAGTCAGTGTCCTCTGTTAGCGTGCTCTATCCGTGGCATGTGCTTTTTTGAAACCTCTTAAGTTCATTCAAGTATCAAGTTCGTTATAAAGGAAATAAATAAGGCATGCTTCATATTTGTGTATATTACTGAACAAGTTCCCATTTCTAAACAAATATCAGAAATCTGAAATTACACGAGTTATGTAAATACGGTAAATCCGTTTTTATTCGCGAGAATTTTATTTTTGCGTAAGTACTCAAGAACTTTTACTCGCTGAAATAAGTATATCGCTAAGTATTCTAACCTAACGGTAACATGCATTATGTTGCCCGAATACTAGAGAAAATAAGATCCAGCGAATAACTGTCGGATTTATGATTCGTCAAAACTAAAGTTTGGAAAATGTCCGACTTTACAGTAATCAGATGTATGCAAAGTCAACTGATATTTTTAATTTGTTTGAATTACGATAACACAATTTTGCTAAAATATACGATTACTATTTCATTATCAGTATTGTATCTATGAAAAATAATCAAGTTGATAAAATCGCTTTGAAAATAGATAAATCTATATGAGTAGAAATTACAAATATACGTGTTAAAATTTTAGCCAAACATTTAATGTTTGAAATGTCATGATATCGGGCTATTTGAAGACAAATTTGTGTGGATATCAAGTGTTTTAAGGCTTTTTAATCTATCTTTCCAACCCATACCTACACCTAGTAAATATGTGTTAATAATGGTTAATTGATAACACTTTACTTTTTATCTTTGATTAATATGGGTATTTGCCAAAGTCAATGAAATAGAAATAAAAAATGGATGTTATCAAGGAATACCGCGGTCCCGGAACACGGCAAATGATTAGAGATATCACCTTTACTCCCTCCCTGTACTTTTTTGAAGAATTTATGGAGTAATTGACAGTTTCAATTAAGTTTCCCTCACACAATCCATCATCTGTATTAAAGAGACGTATAAAGACAAAGTAGGCAAGCGGTCCTTCCCCTGTCGATGTTCCTAGATGGTTATAACAGAAACATTGATAAATATATTCAAGTAAACTATATATTATTAAACTTAGTCCTGCGTCCTGTTACATAACAAGTTTGTGGGTAAACACTGAGATCCAAGTCTTGAGACTAATTGTCATAATTTATCAAAATATTACCTAGTTTTGGTATGTTTTATTCTCATTTATTATCAAACTATTTGTCAGACGGAGCGGATTCATACCAGTGATTCTAGAATGCCATTTTACAATTTCTCATTGTACGAATAATCGATAGCGACTACCATGGCTAACCGGAATCCGAACAAACTTGAAGATTATACACCTCTAAATAAGATACGAGGTAAACAAAGGATAATGGTATTTGTGGCATCTAAGTACCCTTCCGTACCAAAGCGATAATCAAAGTTCAAAATTAGGTTGAATACAAAAGTTTGTGCTGAATGTATCAATGTACTTCTATAAATCTGTGTTATGATCATTTATACAGAATACTGATGCAATAATCATAAATTTTTAACATGTTTTCTAGAATTGGCGACATCAATGAAATAAAACAAATTCATACTAGCAATGTTCTAAGATTGGAAATTTTAACACATTTAAACAAGTCGATATGACATGTTACAAAGGTTCAACAGATAGAGTGAATAACTGAAATTTATAAATTCATTGTCATTTTCTCGCAGTCTTTCTATTGAACTCACTCTTAGATGCAAATGAACAATTTCACTTTGTCTCATATATTTTACATTTAATGACAAAAATGAAATATGAAGAAATTTGTCTTTCAAAAACAGGTGGTGACTGCGTTTTGTAAAATAGATAATTTTAAAAAATAGTTTCTATTCTATACTTGTGATCTACTGTTTCCGAAAACAAACAGTAAAATCTGTTTATAACATTTTCCATGGAACTCAATTTATATAACGTTATATCCGGAAACCGTTATGAGCAAATTGATAAAAATGATGACGTCGTGTTAGGTAGGAATACACGTTTACTGGATGTTAATCTTTCAATTTTTGTAAGTACATCACCTGTGAGTTAACTTTCATTTTAGAGATACATGTCAGGCTTTATTATCTCAT
>JACSZP010004413.1:579-19716 GCA_016161895.1 Pinna nobilis | reverse complement strand
GATAGATAGATAGATAGATAGATAGATAGATAGATAGATGAAGCGATGCAAATAGTCACAATATATAAAATAGACACTCACCTTTGAACGGCAATTACTCCATGTGTGCACAAAGAAATATTGAAAAAGGCCACCCTGAACATACAGTACAATTTACACATAAAAGATCCCATAACCCATCGTCCTGTAAAGGTATACACCGTTGTTGGCAATAACAAAAACGGCACTTGCAGCAAATCTGACAGAGCCAAAGATAAGATGTGGTACCTCATGACAGTCGTCACCCATTTTTGTCTTCTACAGAAGATGTGGATTGTAAGTGTATTCAGGGTGATTGATACAAGAGATAACACTCCAATAACACAACCAAGTCCATAACTCCTGATAGCGTTAACTTCTATTGATACCAGTTTTGAATCATCTGTCAGATTCAAATCCAAAACCAACGGAGAACCAGTGCTGTTTTCCTCCATATCCTTTTATGCAAAATCCTCTAAAACATTAGGCAACGGATTGAGTCGTCATTATAATGTAGCGGCCTTTCCATGTAGCGGCCTTTGTATGTGACATTCTCCCGTCGATTTATAGCTTGGCTCGAGTTTCCATAATTCAAAACCATATTTCCAATCACGACAAAGCGTCAACGGTCTCCGGGGAAATGATCCATGAAACTGCATGAGTAAATTCTATGCGAGGGAAACACGACGCTTTCCTATTTACAAGACCAGGCTGTGTATTCATTCAATATATCTTCGTGACATAGCTTAGAAGGGCCTGATTACTTCATTTGTGCGTAATTTCCATACACATTTGCAGAATCCCCCTGTGTATTATCTCGCAATTTGTTTCTTTGTTTTTCAATATTCCCTCATATTAAATTTTGTTTGAAGTAGACTTAGATCAAATACGTGTTGAAAATATCATTAAAAGGTATACGACAAAGGTTATGTATTTCGAATGGAAATACAAGTGAACAAAATAGTAATGGGGTATCATTAATCCGGGTGGTTTTACTCCCTAACACACTGCCAGAAAAATGAGAAAGGGAAGTCAATAATCCGGGCGATTTTATTCCTTAGTACATTGCCAGATAAATGAGAGAGGGAAGTCAATAATTTGGGCGATTTTATTCCATAGCACATTGCCAGATAAATGAAAAATAGGTGTCAATAATCCGGGCGATTTTACTCCTTATTACATGTACTTGTCAGAAAAAAATTAAAGGAAGTCAATAATCCGGGCGATTTTACTCCCTAGTACATGTACTTGCCAGATAAAGGAGAAAGGGAAGTCAATAATCCCGTCGATTTTCCTCCCTTTTACATTACTCCCTAGCGCTTTGCCAGATAAAGGAGAAAGAAAGTCAATAATCCGGGCGATTTTACTCCCTAGCACATTGCCAGATAAAGGAGAAAGGGAAGTCAATAATCCGGGCCTTTTTACTCCCTAGCGCTTTGTCAGATAAAGGAGAAAGAAAGTCAATAATCCGGGCTATTTTACTCCCTAGCACTTTGCCAGATGAATAAAGCGTTCATTTTGGACTACTGTAACACAACTTTTAAAAGACAAACACTATTCCGTTCCTAGAAAGTTTCGTTCGAAAGGTGAAGTGATTAAAACAGTGATATTAATGTTTATCAATATGATGATTTTTAAACGCAAGATACTAAGGAAGACCCTAAGCGTGTTAGTTCCCGACAATAACATTTGCCTCTTATTGTTGTTATTATACTTGTAATATCAAAGTGATTCTTTATACACTGACAACCACACAATTCTTATGAGTCTGTTAAAAACCAACTTGAAGACGAAGAAACTTACCAAGGGACATTCGAAGCTCCAAAGTCTATAAGTATGACAAGTTTCGAATAATAGCGGTCTTAACGTGGACAATTGCAAATCCTTAATGGGGTGAGACCAGGTGCCGGAAGGATTCAGCGTCCCCTATTGGCATATCATTCATCCGTCACAAATGTTCCACGGAAACCCTACGAGTTAAGTAAAATGTGGAGCTGGGTTTAAAAGGCCATGTGTTTTTGAGCTAGTTAACGAAAGGTAGCCCCTGTTAATGAGCGTTGACGATTCCAAGCGTTCAACAATGTTTGCTGACAACGTACAATGTACTCCCGCGCGAGTTGTTCTTTGTCGGATTGTCTGGCTTATCGAATAAAACATTCATAAGAGGAGCATTCCTTGACATATCGTACAAGTGCACGCCATTGACAGTTGAAGACGGGGTACTGCTATCCAGGTACCGGACGGTGGTGACAGTTAAACTGACATCGTGAAGCATGTTATGAAGGGACACAGCACCCGTCACTATCGTTCTATGACAATGGGAAATTCCGTACAATAACGAAGACATTGCCAATATTTGGAAAAATTACAATTGACCTCAAGCTAGAACATAATTCATCATACTAAGAATAAAGATAACAAAAAATCGTATCATATAGTTCTTGTTGAGATCAAGGAACTTTCTCATTGACATTTTCAGATCATCGCGCGCAACCCTGACTCCAAAGCTTGTCTACAAATCGGTTGGACACCCAAGTCACAGTTTTGTGAATTTATTTTTTATATAGTATTTATTGTACATGAATGCATTATAGGTCAGTATACATGGAGAAGGCTGGTGGCTTTAGCCAGGATTAATTTATAATCACGAGTCAGCATCTGGTTCTCATAACGAGACTCAACAAACTATGACGAAATTGAATGTGGCAAAACAATACCAAAGAAATCAAACGCACACATACAATCATTTTTCATTGACGAATTCAAGGTATAAATATGAAATTGTTTGGTTTTTTTTTTTATTACTCGACAATCGTTCAGTCATATGACAGTGGTCATTTATGATTACTGGATGTTACAAATGCATGTGTAACATTTGAGACACCGTCGGTCTTCCGCTAGTAAACTGGCAATCTTAATGATCAATTTAACATAATGGAGTTAACATAAAAAATAAAAGTGCTCGCTTAAAGCGGTCGCCTAGCTTTTTAATTCAACCCTGTTACAATATCAACTCATTATAGAAATAATGAAATGTTTTACTTTTTATGTACTTGGGAAAGAATAGCAAAATCAATCACTAATAACTATGGTAACCTGCGACTGAAAATAATTATTTTCTTGGAATCAGGACGATGTCAAGTCTCAATCAGTACGTATCTCAATTGATTTTGTCAATTGATGGCATTGTTCTTTGGTAAGATGAATAGATTATGAAATTAATGTACTCCTGTGGGAACAATGAAAAAAGAGTTTGTTTTATTTATCACAATCACACAAAAATCATTACAAGATTATCCAAAGCGCTCTATTGATTAATACAAAAACTTTAGTTCTAGTTTTGGGCACTCAGAGAAATGATATCAATAAAACTTATCTCAAGGTACGCAAAAAATGATCGTTTTGCTATGTCAGCAATTGTGCCTGACTAAGGAGTCTTGGAGTGTGTGACCGGTCAGAATGGACATATTTCTTTTCCATGGTACCGGATCCAATCTGACGTAAAAGATGTCTGTGCTTGTCCAATATATCCATCGGATTTGTACTTTGCTTCCGACAGAGAGAGAGAGAGAGAGAGAGAGAGAGAGAGAGAGAGTTCTAGGCAGGAAGAAGGCACCAGGCAACAAAGACAAAGCCGATGTCCTATAATTTCAGCACACTTCCTTTTTTAATATTTTAATTTAATAAGAAAAGTTACAAATATATATATCTCATCTAACTAAATACACATAGTTACTGCTGTAGAGGACAGATAAAGTCAACACTGGTTGTCTTGTCGAATGATGATAAACATATGTACCAGAAAGACATTAATATTTATAAGACAAACAAAAAACATATCAAAATAATATTGTTGTAGATATTATGACATGCGATGTTTTTCACCATACTTAACAAAACAAATAACGATTGAGTACTAAGCATTTAAAATGGTTATCAAAGATTGCAGAGTTCATCTCACTGGGTGTATCCTATAAACAGCTTTTTATTTCTTAAAAATTTCATATTGTCGAAGTTAATGTAGTACATGTTCTTTGTCATACAAACAACAAAACCAAACCGACCAAAACAATGCAACCTGACGCAGATGTCATGATATAGCATCTCTATTTTATCAACGTAAGTTAAATACTATGGAAAAGACACTTAAGTTATATTCCAATCCATTAAAGTAAAGTAACATTACACTATTGTTATTAATAACATAAAATATTGATTAAAATTGCTGTTACTATAATAAAGATACAACGGGACAATCACACAAGCTTTTCTCCAGTGATCGAATTGTCATAATTAAAAAGTAGTTCAAATAAGGACATCTGAATCTAAATCATGATATTTGCCAATAAAGTAAAACCAATGCAAAACATTGACAGGCATGGGTATTATGCAAGTAAGGTAAAAAAAATATATGAAAGGTTTTGAACAATCAGCAAAAAAAAATCCGATAGATCCAACTATTGCACACAAAGTAGAGACATACATGAATAGCTGTTTTTAAGTCTATTGTAAATATCGTGATAAATGTGTAGGTCTTGAAAACTAATATGAAACAAACTACATAAAAACTATCATATATAAAAACTTTTCCAACAGAACATAAGGTAGTGCATAGTTAATAAATAAAAACAGAATAAATGAGATCCTAATGCACCTTTTAAACGAAAATCAATATATATGTGCAGCATTGACTTTTGCAATTTATTTTAAATGAGTCATGTCATGGTAAAACATATCCTGTATTCTATAGAGTACGCACAAAGAGTATTTTTTTATTCTATTATGCTTGCGCTAATACAGAGAAATAACTATTGTAAATGTATTGCCATCTAAGTATTTACAACAAATAATTGAGGATGGGATATTTGTATACATTGGAAGAATGCTTTTAACAGTGTAATGTAACGTGTAATGTGTCGTGTAAATGTCTATCAACAGCTTTGAAAATAGTCTATAGTTCATATACATAGTATACTTCATTGTATAGATCTTGTGCTAATAAAGAGAAATAACAATTCTATTGTAACTATATTGTCATCTAAGTATAAATAACAAATATAGATTCGTATATTAAAAGAGGACAGAATCTTTGCATAGATTAGTAGATTACATTTTCGTGTAAATGGTTATCAACCGATTTGAAAATAGTCAGACGTGTAAGATAAATACTGCCATGTAAAAATAATAACAGAAATAAACCAGAAGTAAAATAACCACAACAAATAATAAAAGGATTCAACAAGAACAAAAGAAGAAAAATCCATTGTATTGAAATTTTAAACATAATAACTATGAATAATAAATCAATCGGATATATTGAAATATACATAAGGCTTTGGCGTGCAACTACTCTGCTACATAGAATAAACGCATAGGCCTACTACACAAATTAAATATGTTACACAAAATAATTCAAACTTGATTTTACTATTATACATACAGTTTATAAGATTGATCAAATTCACTACGTATATCGCATTACAGAATTTTAAGTGAATCAAGATTTTCAAAAATAAAATCAGTACGGATTATTTCATTTGTATATTGTAAACTATAGAATTATATTTCAAAACATGAATACATTTTATTTCCTTTACTTTTTTTCTCATATGGTAGAAAAGGTATATTTCCATCACATTCTTGACTCTAGTTAACCTCTACAAACTACGAGTCGTGAATGACTATATCACAAATCTTTTGAAGCAGTTTATCCACCATGATTGCACTTCTTAAATATTATCACAGAAATTGGAACATGGAAAAAATATTTACATACATATCATAACGATTATATTTGTGGATGGATCCATACAACGATATTTAATAAAGTCCCTAAAATCTTTGTGCTGTCTCTTACGCAAAAATCAAAAAGTCAGTGATTTTCAGTATATTCTTTGTTCCTTTTGTTTAAAGCAGAAAATATTTTTGTACAATAATTTGTATGGTAATAGAAACTTTTAAATAGATAATACCTAAGGTAAATTCTTTGTACACATCATTCTTGTGTCAAGTTATAATGACACTGTGACTTAAAGTCAAATTTTCATTATAAATATCAAAAGAAAGTAATAGTAAGTAATAAATCTTATAATAACTTATTTGTAAATCGACTGATGTCTTTCATAATATATAATAATTTGTTAAAGATACAATTATGTCCGCTGTCATAATTTTAAATAACAACATCTAACAGGAAGGTAAAGGTAATAAACAGTAATCGAACTCATAATTCCTGTAAGAAATACAAATTAAAGAGTTGGGCAAACACGGCCCGATAACTTTAAACAGAGTAATCAGTATCTAATGATGTATTAGAGGACACAGAATTTGCTTTGTCATCCTTTGAGGACAGTATAAAAACTGGACCATTACCACAACACATTGCATACCTTTAAAGTCAATATCAATATGCATATCATAATACAACTGTAAAGTCAAGTGAGCAAACATCTAAATAATTCACATATTTGACTACTGTACATGGCCTCTAAAGTCAAGTGAGCAAACATCTAAATAATTCACATATTTGAGCATTGTACGTGGCCTTGTCGGATGCGAGGATAAATAATGATAAAAAAAACATCCCTTCCACTCTTGCTGAGAACGGTTACTTAGAATAACATCGATATATACCCTGTCAACTATAAAAGCATATCATGTACCACGTGACATATGTACCTGAAAAGGTGTGTGCGGGACTAGGATCTCCAATGGTGAAGGAACATAAGTCTGCATAATTTTTTTGCTGAAATGACGTCAACACGAGATATCGTCTTCTAAGGTCATAATCCTTCACTTATAGAAACAATATTCCCACTCAAACATTACCAGGAATCACAAGGTACATAGCATAGTTCCATCGATCAGGAGACAGGGACTGGACTAGCATATGGTCAACAATAACCAATAGCAGGTACTTTATATTAAGAACAATCCATTCCATGTACAGAAAAGACTACGTATATTGAGATTGTAGGTGCTTCGTTTACATAGGAAGCAAATAAAATTGACCATGTAAATAGACAAAACTTGTCAAAGTAATAAAGTTTGGTCTTAAAAAAAATAATGTGTAAATCCTTACTTATGAGGTTTTCTGGACTTGATACCGGGTATTGTCAATGAATAACAGAAATGAGCAATGTAAAATATTGTTACAGTTAGTGTCCTACGAAAGAAATTCCTTCCAGATTATGGTAAATTAAACTTTTTCCATATCTCTTGAATGCAATATCTTGAGCCAAATGAAGCCTTGTTTCCGGATTTTAGCTTCCTTCCCTTTCCCGTACAAGTTGTAGCGCTTGATAGAGTTCCCTCCTTGGTAAGTCCTCCTATTAGAATCAGCCATGGGTATTGTGCATATCCCCATAAACTCGTCTTTGATCATATTGTTGTTCCATACCTGGGAAGAGCAGAAATGGAGAATGGATATTTTGTACTAATATATACACCCTGGACACGGTTTAATGACCGAATGTTAAAGAAAGAGCACAGAGATACAGTCAAACCTGTTTTAAGAGACCGTCCAAGGGAAGGAGCAACATGGGTCACATATGACAGGTGGTCTCTTAATTCAGGTGATTTATATAGGAAAAACACATTTTGGGAACCGCTCATTTAGGTCACATAAGACAGGTTTTCCTTTAATTCAGTGGGTCACTAAGGCAGATTAGACTGTATATAATAAGGATGACCATTTAGAAAAGTATAACACAGAAATGAATCATGGGTAGAACATTAGAAACCAAATGTGTAAACAATGGATACGTATACGGTAAATCCGAGTTTTATTCAAGAAGATTTGATTTTCATGTAAGTACTCATGAAACTAAATATCTAGCTTGATATTCTAACCTGGTGTAAAAATAAACCATATGCATACAACACTGATCATCAACATATAATCTCTTGGGACTACCGTAAATACTCTCCTGGGAGTCCACCTGTCTTGAAGATTGCATTGCAATAATAATAGACATGATCTGTCTATGCAAGTTATATCGTGTAAAATAATCTTAGATGCAATATATGACCATGTCTGTTACATAATTCACTCATTCAAATCTAGACAGCAGAAGCCAATCAATTAATATAACAAACATATATATGCAGACTCGCAAAATTGAAGTCTAGGGAATAAATGGTTTTAAATGGCAAATATTAAGCTTCACAACAACTTCTGGGTGTACAAAATACACTAGAAAAATCATCACTAACCTTCCTTATGAGAATCATCAGGAAGAATGAAAAGTTTGTTAGCTTTTTACTACAAATACATGTCATTTCAACTGATGCAGGGCATAATCTCTTCGTTATATTAAAAGCTGTAGGCCTGATAACAGTACCTCAATAGTGATATCCTTTTTAGGCTTTTTTTGGTAAAATGTAACTCTTTGATTCCATTCTGGGTTGACGGTGTTTTTACACACTTGTGACGTCACTTTCTTGCCTTCACACACGATTTCAAAGTAAGGATCTGACTCTGTAAATATAAAAACTTTCACATGAATCCCCCTACAATCACATTTGACTATGCTTCGTTATATCATTCATGTTCCTCTGGGAACAACCATTGTGATAGTAGTCCTCACAACAAATTACTTGCTGATTTGCACCCCAAATAGAAGCAAAAACAAACCACTCATTTAATTTATAACAAATTTATCAAACCTTAACACACCACTTCTTTGATAAAATATGTTCTAATCGAACATTATATACACCAAAATGTTCCTTTTAATTGGGGACCACAAAATATGATTAATAAATGGATAACAAACAAAACAAACTCAGTAGAATTACAACATTTGATCCAAAAAATATAAATTACAATTTTAAAAAAATATAGATATATGCAAAGTTATATTTGAAAATACTTTAAATATTGCAACATGAATATAGAAATAAGCAATCCATGACATATATTATTATGGCTTTAGGGTTTTTAAGGACACTTACTGCTGAAGAAATCTAGGTCAGCCAAACTTTCCCCTTTTACAATTGTTATCTGTGTGGCAGCTTGTACTGCTGACCTGAATATTGTGCAGCATTGAGGTGGTGGTGGCTCATCAAACCAAAGTTCTCTGTTTAAAATAAATTGATTAAATAAGTTCTAAATATTCCTGCCCTTTATCAATTTTATCTTTACAGAATTAATAAAGGATAAGAAATCAAATGACATCTCTTATGAATACAATTCAATATCGTCTCACAAATAGTAAGAATAGCATAACTGTAGCTGATTACCCAAATTTCAAACTGGAGCTGATTTCTTGAGCCTTACTATACACATGTATACGAAAGTTATGAGGTCACAGATTAAGATTTTGTAGTTTAAGATGTTTCAGTTAACGCAATGGTTTCAAAACATTCAGACAAGCAGAATGAGCAATATTTGGCAGTGGTAAAAAAGTGAGGAAACTATTCAATTAAACTTGACGTGCAATAGAGCAAAGTCAAATATAGTCGAACCCAAATATATTGAAATCAATGAGGAATTGATTTTTCTTTCAAATCAATAAGGCTCTCAAAAATACAAGCAAATTACATGTAAATTGGTTAAAATAGAGGTTCTATAAAGTTATTTAGCCGGGAAATTCATATCATATCAAATTAAGCGGGATTTCAACATATTAGGGTTCAATATTATAGTATGTTCTAATGTATTAATATATCAGAATAACCCCAATTGTTCTGTATTTAAAAAGAAACATAATGACATCTCAAGGAATTTTGTTAACAAAGTCAAACTTTGAAAATACAGAATTAGTTAGTCCATGGAATCTAATATACTTTATCCCCCTAGCAATTTTTCATAGCATTAAATAATTGTAAAGAATACGTAAAGTTAGCATGCAAAACTCAAAGACAGTACATGCTATTAAATTCTTATACTTACTCCATGTTTGGTGCATTTGAACAGTACATTCTCAAGAGGTAGTTTCCGTAAAATCCTGGATCAAAGGTGGAAGGGATTATCAGGTATCTACCCTGCTTTAGAGTGACTCGAGCAAATACATTCCTGGCATTAGTGAATGGTCCGGAGTGTATATGCTTCAATTTATCATGCATTCTATATTTCCTGTTCAGGTCAGCCTGAAACATTACCAATTCTTGATCATTTAAAGTGACAAATTTTTTACATAAAATAAATGTTTTGAGATTGATAACTAAACAATAGGACTGAACACAGTCTTTATCAAGTATGTAGCTAGAAGTTGACAAAACATGTGTGGAATCGGTCTCTATAGCAAAACATGCTTGAGTATGATTAAAAATCTTTAAAATTCTAAATGGAAAAACTTATAAAAATGAATATATACCTGTATTATTGTGAATCCTATGGTGTAGTTAGACTTCCCAGAATCCTTTTCTTTCCGTTGATCATATTGCTCAAGAGACACCAAAATTTCATCCTCTTCATCAGTGATATCAAAAATATACTGAAATATGCAATTTAATCCCTTCGTCTTTCAATCTTTAAATCTTACTTAAATTCTTCTCAGTTCATTATAATTTTGTTAAAACAGCTGTTCATCTCTATGAAACATGCAGATTTCAGTAGATACTTAAGCCACCTCTGTATGTTTCACCAGGTAATTAAAGCTGAGCTAAGAAGTTAAAAAAGCTTTTGAACATTTAATAAAAAAAATTATCCCATCCAGGGTCAAAATTTTATTTTGACATACCCCACTTTTCAAGGGACAAATTTTTATTCTGTTTTGAAAGGTACGTACTTTTAATTTGTAATAATGAAATAGTGTTTGGATTTATTGTGGATACAATTCGCTTAAACTTGCAAACGTTCATATCTATCTGTTGAAATAAGTGTAGACGTGCCTATACTATAGAGTGACAAATGTACATGTAAGTGTCATCGAGTTTTATTAAGTCTGGCTTTGCACGTGCCGCATTGAGCGTTCAAGTATAGAATGACGACTGACCGTAATAATCCGACTTTTATAGCGGCTGTGGGAGTCGTTTTCCATCGAAACAATTACAAATATGCCTGCTGTCTTGGGAAAAGAAGTAGGGTGTTTCAAAATAAAAAAATTTCCCGGATAACTTGGGTATGTCAAAATAAAATTTTGACACTGAATCAGATAATTTTTTTTTTATTCAAAGTTCAAAAACTTTTTAACTTTTTAGCTCAGCTTTAATCCACGAGTGTTACACCCATTACATATAACCAGAGAGTATCTATAATATTTCATCCAGGTCAAAAATCTAACTCTTAAAATTTAGCACTTTTCTTCTTCACTTTGTATTCCTTTGTTTGATTTATAATTGTTAATTGATTCATTAGAGAAATTTTCAGAATTGTAATCCAAAATGCTTGAAAAATGAAATGGTTGCTACGTATATAAATACTGTAACATATATTTGTTGCAAACTGTATTCAACTTTTGGTCTTTTTCATTAGGACAGATTTCACCATTCATTGATATCAATACCCAGTTACCCGTGCCCTAGATGCTCAAGAAATGTCTCAAAATTACCACAATCACCAACCATTCTACTTAAAGTATATCATGTACAGTATTACAATTTAGTTCTATAGCTGCCCTAGACACTCACCTGCGGGTTATGCAGGAATGTCTCAAAGTTGCCACATCCACCAGACATTCTGCCTTTCCATTCTCCATTTGCTTTGCCTTCCTTCCAAGTTTTGGAGAATGAAAAGAGGGATGTGTTTATTACGTGACATATGTCCATACTTGTAAAATATGTACAGAAGTCATCAAATGACATCCTGAAAAATAATTAATATTTATATGGTTAACTTCAAATCAAATTCAGTCAATATATTTGAAAAGGAAACAGACTATATATGACATTTTTCATCATATTGTTCAGAGTTGTTGAAAATACAGCATGATATGTTTATTGTATTAAACAGTTTCACTGCATGCTAAATCTATCCTCTATTTTTGACTTTTATAATGAAGTAATTATATGAAAATACTAAACCCATCACACATCTACTTCAGTTACACTGAATAGTGATACTCAAGTACTTGAGTTTAGTTCTAGTCTTCAAACCAGCAAAACTAAATTTTGTGCAAGCTACAATTTTAACAAAATTACCCATTTTGAATTGTATCAGTGTTATTTCAAGAACATGGGGATACAAAGCTTTGATCATTGCAAGCACAATTTAGTGATCAGTGAATTCAATGTAAAATTAAAGGGTTGTTACATACAATTTTACTTATATTGACAAAGTATTGACATTGGTAGAGGTCAGTGCAGCATACAAATATGGTCTTAACTACAAATGGGTTTCAAAAAATGATCTCAGAAGAACAAGAAACTCAAGTTTTTGGAAAAATTAATACCATTTCTTGGTATTTAAAATCAACTGCATTTTTGTAAAACCTTAGAAGTATCCTCAAAGACCATAAAAAGAAAGACTGTTAATTACAAGAAAGAAAGGGTGGAAAAAAGGATTGGCAGAAAATGCTATTGCTGTGCTCTGTATTGGTGACTTGATACTAAGATAAGGTATGCCCTTGTGTCATAACATAGATTCTTACTTGTACTACTGAGTGTCAATCTTCCACTGAACAAAACAAGTTTTGAACTTTTATACAAATCATTTACATACAACATTGTCAGTAAACTGTGAAGTAAATTATTCTGATTCTGGAAGAATAGCATATGGTCCTATTTAGCTCACCATCATGATAAAAGTTTACAAATGAACAGATTTACCAAAAGCTTTGATGTAATTGAATTATTAGTCCAGGTGCTAAGTGTGCCTTCATAATATTTTTTTTTTCTTATATATTTAGGCTACAAATATTTCAAAATATATCAATGTTTGCTTGTGATATACTGGTTTATTTTGTATTATGTATACCCCACTTCCTAATTTCCCCCCCCCCCTTTATTCTTGGCATATATCTCCCAGATACTGACTATACAAACTTTGGCCTTATATCCTTAAACCTTATCCTTTGCAGTAAGAAATTTTGCTGCCAATTAATTCCTTGACAAGAAACAAATTTTTGCACTTTTCATCCAAGGGACAGTAAAATATTAAATTGTTTCAATCTTTGGAATTCAGACATTTAGTAAACTTGTACTTTAATGTAGGGGCGCTGATTGTAAATTCCCTTCTCCTAAGAATTTCATCGATCCAATGGTGTACATAGTGTTTGCAGGCTGGGTATATTTTTATAAAAGCTACATATAAGAATTAAAGCTATCGAAACTCAAAACTTTTTCCTGTCTTCCATTAGCGTATATATAGCCACAGTGGGGAATATTAAACATTTTAAGCCAGTTTTTAATCCCACAACCAAGGACAACATACCGTCACATCCCCAAAGGGATTCAAACATACAACCTACATCATAGACACAATACACTAGCACAATTTATGATTGAACACAAGATAATGGATCATACCAGACTGCCTCACAGAACAAATAACATCATGCGGCTGATAAGACTTACCAGAACTCCCCATTCTCATCAAAGGTCAATCCCAGGTCCTTCTTCTCACTCTCACTCACCCTTTCCCACTCTGGTGACCTAATCACAAACGAGACAAGAAACAGAACTGAGAATTATGAGTGTTCTCAATATACATGTGCATGAATTATTTTTCCTCTGTTATTTATTATACATGTATGCTACTAATGACATAAACTCTTGATTAGTTGGTTGTATTGTTATTTGACATCCCACTTAAGAATCTAATTTGGCATGGTATATGAATAAAAACACTTTTTCCAGTATTCTTAAGATAATGAGAATACTCATATATATACTATCATATTCTTAGAACCCCCATTATGTTTGGTGGATTTGATAACAAATTTGTTAAGCACTCTACAGCATATTTTAAAGTCCACATTGATGAGACACAACATAAATGTAGTCTTTTGAATTGAAAATGAACATTCAACTTTGTTCTAAAATTTTGGCAACTTAACAGAGTGCAATGAACTGCATATTATTAATAAACAGAGAATAGGTACATGTAAATGACCCAATAGCCAAAACTTTATGAATAACGCCAATCTTCAAATCCTGATGTACCAAGGATATTTTAAAAAACAAAACAGAGTGCAATGTATTTTTTTCAATTTGGTAACAAATTCTATAAATGTCAAATTTTAAAGTTTTGTAATTAATGGATTAAAATTATAAGCTTTAAAGACAAAGGTAAAATTGTGCGCCTATGCAGCTGTCCAGGCACATAGGCCTACTGTAAAAATGCCTTAACTAGAGCAACCTTTGCTCAAGTACCTATAGTCTTACGTCAGATAGACTTTAAAATTCTAACCCCAAATTAACCACATTTGCTACGCAAAAGTTTTCAAAATAGATCTACACTTAAGAGTATAATCAGAGGTAAATGTATCATTTTTGTTTACCCATCACTCCAAGCTCCCATCCATTCCGTCCCACCCCAGGGATTCCGACACCTCACCATGTGGATTTTCTCTCTTTTGAAGAATGCTATCAGACCTTTACCCAGTTTGATATCTTTTACAGCAGTTACACTGTAGGCATGACCTTTGACCAGACCACAGTCCAACACTGCCTCCATATCGTTTGCACTTGCCTAGAAATATAACAAGTCACATAAATGGTCAATAGGAAGAAAATGTTGATTAACAGGGTTTATCTCGTTTTATTTTGTTGCTTTTAGACCATTTTCAACATATTTTATATTTAATACTCAGTTTCGAGTTACATATTCATAAGGGAATAATAAATCTGCACTGTTGCAATATTTAGTATATTTCAATCTTTTATTGATGCATGGTACATAATTAGATTTGAATTAATTTGCCTCTTTATTGGACCTTGAGCATTATAGTAAGTCTATTAAAAGCTTTAAAGGATATGTATTTATGTACATGCACATGTGAATGATGAATCTATTTAATAAAAAACTTTTACAGTTTTGCAAAAATTCATTTCACCATACTTATGGCATATCCCCATATATAATACAGTCTAACCTGCCTAAGTGACCCACTGAATTAAAGGAAAACTTGTCTTATGTGACCTAAAAATATGGTTCCCAAAATAGTTTTTCCCTATATAAATCACCTGAATTAAGAGACCACCTGTCATATGTGTCCCTTTTGCTCCTTCCCTTGGATGGTCTCTTAAAACAGGTTAGACTGTACTTTCATCTCAAAAATGAATATTTTTGTAATATGAGTACTTACAGAGATAGAGGCACTCATCAGTGCTTTGTTGGAGATAGATTTATGTAAAATCTTGAACAATTTCATTTTACTTTCTTCTGTCTGCTTATAATCGCTCAGCTCAATCCCCTCACCGACGCCCCCTGTCATGTCCACCATGGCGTCCTTGGCCTTCCCAGCAGTCAAAGATTCATAGTCACCAAACAGCCTGTTAATTAAGATAACAGTTTCAAGTCACCAAACAGCCTGTTAATTAAGATACCAGTTTCAAGTCACCAAACAGCCTGTTAATTAAAATAACAGTTTCAAGCCACCAAACAGCCTGTTAATTAAGATAACAGTTTCAAGTCACCAAACAGCCTGTTAATTAAGATAACAGTTTCAAGTCACCAAACAGCCTGTTAATTAAGATACATTGTAACAGTTACAAGTCACCAAACAGCCTGTTAATTATGACAACAGTTTCAAGTCACCAAACAGCCTGTTACTTAAGATAACAGTTTCAAGTCACCAAACAGCCTGTTACTTAAGATAACAGTTTCAAGCCACCAAACAGCCTGTTAATTAAGATAACAGTTTCAAGTCACCAAACAGCCTGTTAATTAAGATACATTGTAACAGTTTCAAGTCACCAAACAGCCTGTTAACTAAGATAACAGTTTAAAAATTATAGTCTTATTACATATTAAGCAATTAATGTGAGCATTATTTAACATAAATACAGTTGAGTTGGTCTATAACTACAAAATGTAAGTCAAAGGGGATTGACTTTTGACTTTGTTATATGAATCCTTCATTTTAAGCATCAGAATTTTCTACATAAATTGATAAATAGTAAATTTTTTCGGAGATATTATTCACTTTGTTATAGCATTGAATTCGCTTTAAGCCGATTCGTTATAGACCAACTACTGTATGCTAGCTTGTTGCACTTATAATATATTTTTAAAGTCAGTAGATGTAATATTTTGAAATAAAGATTAAGTTTCTTTCAGCTAAGTTAAAAATGTAAATCAGTCTGTCCGAAAAAAGAAGTTGTACTTTTTTCTAGTTTATTGTACTCCTCCTTGTGTCCATGAAACATGATGATATTTGATACTCCTTCAAAAAAGAAGAACTTACTTTGCATATGCCTTTTCTAGTAGGGCAGACCAGAATTCATTTCGAGTATCTGAGTGGACAAATATCAGCTTGCCATTACGTGTGGGTAAGTAGTCGTCTATAACAACATCTACCCACTCGCCACACTGCCAGAATCGGAAGTGGAAGATACCCGCATACTTGTTGTCCTTTGACCACTCTTGTTCATCTATATCTGGTACAATCTGGAGAAGAGACATCCAACATAATAATATTAAAGAAGTATAACATTCAGACTTGTACCTGTTGAAATGCAAAATTTAGCAACAAGTTTGGTTTCATACATTACCAAAACATAGTGGTGTTTGCTGGTTAATCCATTGATGCATCATATTAACTCGATTAAGAAAGGAGTTGGTTTGAGAGGGAGAAAAATGATTATGAGTTAAAAAAGATCAGCTCATAAGCTGACAAAAGCATTAAAATTAAACAGACTTAAATTAAAATTTTCCCATATAATTTTTTATTTCTTATGTACAGTCCAGTCAGCAAATGCACAGACTTCCAAAACAAGCTATAAAGTGATGTCATTCAAGCTAGATTACCTCAATAATATCAACTAGAAGTTATCATTGCAAACTCTCGAGTTTAGTTTTTCTTGTCAATGAAAATTGATTGACTGATTCCCTATTGAATATGCAAAGAACATTGAATGTGTCTGCAATACAAGTTTAACAGGACAGTGTGACAAATATTACAACTCTGATGTACAAAATATATAGCTAGCCAACTTTCACAATGTTTACACACAAATTCTTCATGAAAATCAAATCAATGTTCCCTAAATTCACCTTCTGTTTCAAGTTCCTCAGGTAGACTGGTCATTACCTTTTTCAGTAAGCTTTTCTTATCAGCAATACATGCACATGCTGCCACAAACCAACAGTTCCCTAGGGAACCCTGGGAAAAATCATCAGCACTTGCTCCCTCATTGATGAACGTGGGATTTGAAACAATTTCCTGGAAAAGAAATAAGGTTTACATTTAACGATACATTCTGATTTGGCAAGCTTCTTTTACAAAGTCAAAATGTTGTGTAAGTTAAGGTGAAAAACACCTTCAATAGTCATTTTAATTTGAGCTTATAAAAAGGATTGACTAATATTCTAATAATTCAAAGATTACTACAATTTTGGTGTCCTTATACTCTTTTTCAAGCAATTTCAAAATAAAATGGAAACAAACAACTGAACAAAAAAAAAGAAACCCCCCCCAAAATTGATGTACCCCCCCCCCCCCAAAAAAAAGTTATTAACCAGCATATCTGACAGCAAAATGTTGCTAAAGGGAAATAATTTAGCAAATGTGCTTAATATGAAAGGTGAATTAAGATCTAAACCTTTGATATCTTATTGCCAGCACACATTCTTTGGCCATTGAAAATGTTTTTGAGATTATGTGCCGAGCCATCCAAGTAAGAGTTCAAATCAAATATTCAAAATGGCCTCGACCTTTCATCTTGGCTAAGGTCAATGCATATCCCTGGGTCATGGGTAATATTTGTATGAATTATGGTCTAAGGAAGGCACTCAATACTGGAAGGAAATATGGAGA
The DNA here is from genome assembly GCA_016161895.1 of Pinna nobilis. NCBI lineage: Eukaryota > Metazoa > Mollusca > Bivalvia > Pterioida > Pinnidae > Pinna > Pinna nobilis. Next base: position 1,834 of record JACSZP010004413.1, on the reverse strand, counting down.
AAATAAATCAAGTCACAAATGCATAATGACTTTGACTTTTGGCCTTTGACCTTTAAACAAATTTTATTATCTAAATTCACCATTCAATACTTCAAAGAAACATGGGCTTAGTACATTTTTAGGTCACAAATCCTAAATTTCCTTGACCTGTCATATTCAATCAAGGTCAGTACACTCTCCTAGGTCCTTTGGAACACTACAGACTGGGGAGAGAGATGGGTAATCTATGCTTTCAAGTTAAAATCCAGTCTGACCTTCACATTTTACCTTGGTCAAGGTCAGTGCACATGCATCTTTTGATCCTGGATAACATTTTTGTGAATCATGATTCAGGCCACTCAATAGCAGAAAATAATGTTGAAAAATCAGATTTCAAGTCACAAATTCAGAATAACCTTGACCTTGACTTTGTGATATGGTGCGTCATATGCTCTGGTTAGGCCTATGGGCAAATTATTTTGTACTTATAACTTAAATTCATTTAAGATAGAGTTTTGGAGATATGATTTTCAATATACAGATGGCTGGACAGACAGACAGACGCACCACCTAGAGACAGGTGGGACTGGAACTTACCCCTGGTCTTTTCCACACAATATCAGCTGGTGCAGATTTGCTGAAGAAGAGGGATTTTGCTGCTGGCGGGAACACATCATCTGTAAATAGTTTCCCTGAACTTGTACACTCTTTCTTAAGCTTGCTGTAGTTCTGATCCTTGAAAGGAACACTTGAATCAAAGATTCCCATTTTGCCCTGAAAAAATAAGACACAGGAGCTGTAACATACATGGTACAACTTCTATGACTACCTGTACTAATTAGACCTTAGGCCTAGTTTAAACTGTGTTTACTTCACATTTACATGCATGTATATACATGTATACTATAAGTTGCATGCTCGGATCTAGAGAGGGGGTCAAGGCTGCCTGGACATGTGCAGATCTAGAGGGGGCCCGAGGGGGTCCAGCCCCCCCCCCCCCCCCCCCCCCCCTGGAATTTGCAAATTATATATATATATCAATATAGGTAAATTATGCTTAGATTCTCATTTAAACAGTTAGATTCTTCCTTTCAGTTGGACCCCCCCCCCCCTGGAAAATGTCGACCCCCTCCCCTGGAAAAAAAATCCTGGATCCGCGCATGCTGGACCCCCTGGAATTGGCAAAATATATAGGCCTACCACCATTGGTTGATTAAACTTAGATTCTCATTTTTACAGGTTTTGTTTGTCTTTACCACAAGTTGGAATACAACCC
>JACSZP010004412.1:8289-34789 GCA_016161895.1 Pinna nobilis | reverse complement strand
GTTTTATTGTTATTATAAATGGTCACATAATTTATGGATCACCCTGTACTTTTTAAGGTTTCAGTGGAAAGCCAAACACTTCACATTCCGTCCTGTGCAAGATGTGATGCTATTTATTGTAAATTATTTTAGATGTGAATTTTATTTATTAATTCTATTACATCTTTTTTTAATGAAAGGATGATGAAACTTTTACATTGTTTTAATGTTGATTTGAATGTATATAAGACTGTTTGTAACCATTTCATATCTTTTAATCATTCCACAATATACACGTAAAATGAATGTCATTGAGTTGAAACTCAGTAAGACATCATCTCGGAAAATCACTGTTTTTGTTGATCTTAAATTTACAAAACAAAAGTACGAATAAAAGTGGATGAAACTATAATTTGATTTTATTTCATTTAATTGAGAAGATTGTTTTTCTAGCAGTATTTCGACATTTTGGAGAATTATTTGTTCAAATTGTAACCTGACCATGTCATCACCTGAAGATGAGGTTGTTGACTGCTGCTTGACAAAGTTTGTATTGTTCATCAAAATATGAACATGGAGTCCTGCGTGAGGGAGTGGCTTGTTAGATTCTTAACAGAAAGGAATTAAGTTTTAGCACATGTCAAACTTTACTCAGTTTACATTAGCTGGACGCCACTAAGATATACATGTTACTGGAAAATTGATATAATTATGATTATTCAATTTTGAATATAAATATATATGTACGACCAATCAGTTTGCTGCCTTTTCTTCCTGTTTTTTTTCTGCAAGTGTGTGCATACGTCATATAGTAGTATTACAATATACCATATCAGTTCACCATCTTGTCAGTGCGACAGGCAATTTTTGCAAAATGCACGAAACATTACTGTGAGTATGACGATGTCAGGCAGAGAAAAAAGACAGAATGCAGGACAGATAAACATATTACTGAAAAATTGATATAATTAGTATTAAACGTCAAAAGAACAAACAGAAAAGCTTATTCAAATTCTGGTAATATTCTTTTTCATGCACATCCGTTTGTACCAGCATCGGTTTATTTTCAGATAAATAACAAACATCTCTTCCTCCAAAATTACATAGTTGTCTTTTGACTTATTTCATCATTCCCCCTAACACAAGTAAAAAAATAAGTTCCCAAATATATCGACCTTTTGTCGATTTTTGCAACGAAAAATAAATTGCATACTGTCGAAAGTAATTAAAAGAATTTAAAAAAAATAATTAAAAAGAAAAAGATAATTTAGAAAAAAAACAACTGAAAGCATCAGTATATGATGTGATTATATTTTAAGCTACTTAAGTCTGAAAAGAATCTCAAATCCAGCTCAACCTGAATTCTAAATGGCCGAGAGACTGGATTCTCAGACTTAAGTCAATTTTCAAGTTTCATGGTGCCCAACCCTGGTCTTTTGCATAGTATCAAATTTCTGAATATCACAAATCTAGATATTTCTCTAAAAATAAAACTTAAGTTCAAATGCTACCTCAAGAGTCTATCTTGCGATCTTGCCTAGTCATTCGGACGATCTTTGTGTCGTTGTTTGAAACAGTTTCAGCATAGTGATTCTAGACAGATGCATTCATTGAGGGTACAGGCATTAAGTAGATATATCAATACTCAATTCAAATAACTTGATTCTTCCTGTGAATTTAATTGAAAACTTGCTAATATTAAGATTGCAAAATTATTATAGAATGGATCCCTCTTGAAAGGAGGGACGAGATTTTAACCTAATTTTTTTATAAATGGATTTCACAATTATTTGATCAGTTTTCTTACCCTACATTCAAAACTAAGATATTTACAATAAGGAATTAATTCCGAAACTGAGATTTCTCACTTAATTCAAATAATATATAGCTCACACACATGTACACAAAGTTTACATGGGCCGCCGTTGCCAAATGGCTAGAGCATTGCTCTTTAAAACATTCAGTTTCTCACCTCTTATCAGCACGGGTTCGAGCCCCGATGGAACTTATGTTACATTTCATATTAGCGGGAGAATATCAAAATTATGTGAGAAAATTTGCCAGATAACTTGTGGAAGGCCGATGGTCTCTCGCCGGGCACTCTGCACCAATAAAAACTGGCCACCACCATATGACTGAAAGATTTTCGGGTTCGGCGTAAACCAAAGAAAAGCAACATGCAGTCGATGTGCTCTAAATGCATGGTTTCCAAAATGGCTATTTGTTGTACAAATCACCTGAATTAAGAGACCACCTGTCTTATGTGATCCTTTAATTTTCCATTCCAATTAGACAGTCTCTTAAACAGGTTAGACTGTACATGTATATATTATATGCATATATATCTATTGAATCGAGAGTACTATTCTGTCAAATGTAACGCGGGTTTATTTGTATAATGACACAACGTATTTACCACAAACAGGCCAGGTATATTGGTCATTGTCTATTTATTAATACTTATGATGATCCACCCATAACATAACCGATGTTTATCGGGTTAAAGGTAATCATCATATTTACAGAGATATATTGTAAACAAATAAAGCTGCGAGTTTTGACAAAGCATTATCACACGTATTAGTAATTAGCCTTTTTTAGGTAATTACTCTTACACTAGTCTGATACGGAAATGAAAATTTTATCTGAATACGTTCTCCCAATTCTATATAAGTTATGGGAACGGGAATTTGACAAGGGAAATTATTATAGGGGAATCTTCTTTTTCTTTCTTTCTTTGTTTAATAAAATATTTTGAAAAAAAATAGAAATAAAGCAGTAATGGTCCCGGAGAGTTGAACAAACACGACTATTCCATTCCAGTGATGAAACCTCTTGTTCCATACTTGCTGCTTTTCGAAAATGTAACCCCCTTTTCGCGCCTCATTTTTATACAACCACGTAAATATCAGCAAAATGAGTAATATTTTACTGTGAAGTACCCCAAAGTGAAGCAACCGAGAATACATCAATCATTGTAGTTGGAAGTGCTGTAAGTTTTACAGGTATTTCAACAATCTTAATTATCTATTCATATTTCTAGTTTTCAAACTAATTTTGCTCTTTCGTTGCACTTGTACTTACATTTTCTTCTTTTCATTCACTCATATCTGTCTTGATAATTTTTTTCGATTTAGTTTTAATTTTCTAAATATATTTTTCATTGAATGATTTTTCCTCGTTAGGTGCTAAATGAGGTATTACAACTACGTATTATTTTGTTATGATGATTTACATATTTATTTTCGTTACTTAATTTTGAGGAACTTGTTTTCAAAGATATCGTAAATATAAGATTTTATATATCCTTTAATTCTTAAAAATCAACAAATATACATAGCTTTTAGCAAATATTAGATAAGTCTTGAGATAAAAATGTAGAAATTACTTGGAAACCATGCGTCTTAGCATGGGTAAATCGGAGAAAATACATATTTTATTTTATTCTTTCTTCAGATGGACAAGTAAGGAGGTTGATAAAATTAAAGACATCACGTGATAAGGAACCATGCATATTTCTATTCTGTTCCTGTGCTTTGTGGTATATTCAATAAATGCCGAGGATGGGATACCAGCATTGTTAGGAAATTCCGTAACATTGGAATGCACGATACAACAAAGGGATACCCTTTTCTGGAAAAGTCCGGATGGAACAATTATAGGAATGAAAGGCGCTCTATTCAGAGGAGCAGACCCAAACAAATATTTCATTCAAAATTCAAATACAAGTATATCGGAATCTTTAGTAATTCATCACCTGACCTTAGCAGACGACGGAGAGTATCAATGTTTTGAGTCCGGAAGAATCCAGAAATTTAGAGTTAATATTCTAGGTAAGTGTGATCTAAAGGATCTGTAAAGTAAGCGGAAGTCCACTCTGTGTTTTCTCCCTGTTGCTAACTATTCTTTGATTACTCAATGTGTTTGTTAAAAAAAACACCGTTGATTTTTTCCTGTGTATACATGTAGGACATGCTTATCCTTCTCTTCCCCTTAGGATCTGAGGCTGTACATGTTCCACGAACTTTGATTTTGGAGTATGAAGTTTTAGTCGGCCAACAGATGTCGCAATTTCCAATCTGCAAAAGTTCCATTCGTGACACTTTATGTAAAATGTTTACACTTTGCCTTTTTATATCAATGAATCAAAAGGTATTGGCGTCATCCTTAAATATTCTTGGCAATTTCGGTAAAAAAATTGAATAATTTCAAAGCTCATGGACTGGATTGGCTAAAATAATATCTACATTGGTTCTTTAACTGATGAATCGTCATAGCAATGTTGTCTGTTAAATGGCGAGACTTTTCTTGGGGTTTTTTTTTCGAAATACCATTTAGTAAACTATCATGTCTCTTGTATTTTTAATTTTTTTGCTGGTTATAATTTGGAGGTTTACAAATTTCTACTAACAAACTAATCAAAAGTAGGGATATTAGGTAAAGTTTGCTAGTTTACCTGGTCATGAATTGGAAACATAATTTTTATTCTTTAAAAAAAACAACAAAAATAGCGATATCTAAACAAGGGACACCATTTTGTGACTTCGATGACAAAGATCTAAAATCCAGAACGAAGAATGGGAAATAACAAAACAAATAAATTTGAAGACTTAAACCAAAAAGCAACCCCATAAATCGCGTTTGTCAAATGCTAAAAAATATTACCACTTCCAGAATGAAGAACGGGATATAAAAAAGAAATAATGATAATAAGAAAGAAAAAAGAAAGAAAAACTATGAATTCTGTCCTCAATCGCATTTGTCTAATACTGAAAAAATACAATATATTACCACTTCTCGTCATACCTGATCTAATCATATGCAATCGAAATTTATCACATCTAATCAATCATATTTAGACTTCATAAGTTAAAACCATAGCGTTACACAAAATCTGAGTCAAATTTACAATACCAATTTCAATCCGGTGTAAAACGAAAGTTTAGTATACCAAGTTGCATTCAAAACTTTAAGAAATCGAACGATAGCAAATACCATGACCAAAATAAAAGGAAACAATACTACACAATAACACATCATTCTAAAAATAGAGTAAGCCAAGTTCCACTAATATCATGGGTGAGTTCAGGTTCTCCGTCGTGTAACATATCGAATTGAAGAATTTCATATCTGATAATAGCCGTACACGAGAAGAGAATTTGCACTACAAGAAGGACATAGTCCTCATTTAAAGAATGGGAAGCTCTTTTATATTGTCTTACACTAGTCTACTGTGTGTTGAAAGGGTTATTGACACTTTGTAAAGGATTGAAATTTTGATTATTCAATGACGGCATTACCTAATTTTATTCTTATGTGTCACGTTATTTCAGTACGCCCGACTGACTTTAGAAGGACAGGACTTTCTGGGCCGATAGAGGAAGGTACCCAGATAACCTTGACCTGCGAGTCGGACGGAGGGAAGCCGCCACCTGACACGAAATGGTACTTACTAGGTAATCAGCCTTGATTTATTATACTTAATAGGATCAACATTGTAAACGAATCTGACTTTGTCAAACCTGTTTTAAGAGACCATCCAAGGGAAGGAGCAAATAGGGTCACATACGACAGGTGGTCTCTTAATCCAGGTAATTTATTTAGGAAAAACCCATTTTGGGAACCACTCATTTAGGTCACTTAAAACAGGGTTTCCTTTGATTCAGCTAATTCAGTGGGCCACTAAGGCAGGTTGGACTGTATCTTTCGATTTAGAAATGGACTAAAGTAAACGTTTGTCAATTAATATTCATAAACTGAACGTTTGGTGTTAATGACTGTAAACGAGACTTATTGTTGTTTTATTTCAATTATCTTTTTTTTTTATCTTTCTACTTATTAATTTATTTATTTATTTATTTATTTATTTTTATTACTATTTGCTTATTTATCTATTTTCATTTTGTTTTTGTTTTATTTATTTTTCGGACCCACCACGCCCATCACAGTCATTATCCTCGTCGTCGTCATCCTATCAAATCCATTAGTTTAGTATTCTGATGTCTTTTACGTCTTACTCAAAACATTGGTTTACTATTAAGGGAGACATGCTCATCATTCAAGTGACACCGTAGACGTAAAGGAGATCAGAACTAGATATGTCCCAATCTAGTTGATATTCGGTCTTTATTGTGCTCTTTTCCAATGCCGTGTAGTCTGCGAGTCTTATGAAACCCGAGAGTGAGGGAACAAATTCCATGACCACAACTTAATAAGATTTGATCTCCTGAATTTGAAGTAGCAAATCATCAACGAGAGTAGTGAATATATAAATTCGAGAAGGTAGGAACAAGGTTTTGATCTCCGGGTTGGGTTTCATTAGATCTGCGTTTGACACGGTATGAAAAAGGAGCACTCTAAAGAATTATAATCAGAATTGATCTATCAATTGTTTGTAATTTTGTATTTTCTTTTCTACAGGACCAAATGCCAACAGAACGGAACTTGTGGCGTACAATAACGATCAACAGTATAGCAATGGTACATGGCAACGTCAGAGCAAACTACCCCTGAAAGTGTCACGTGACCTGTACAAAAGCTCAATCATCTGTATATCTTCCATTTCGTACTTTTACGAAGTGCAACAATCCTTTGTGCTGGATGTCAACCGTAAGTACTAAAGATTCTCTTTTGCATATGATAATTTTACGGTCGGACCTGTCATACATGCTACATCGGTATTAAGGACACTTGTCTACATAGGGTTACTTTGAAGAAAATGCCGTGGTTAAATACTCTTATAAGATGAACCTCTATCTATAGGACACCTGCATATAATGACCACTGTTACTTCTTTCTTCAGTACCCTTTATATACAAGGCTGGCTGTATTGAAGTACTTTTTCAAAACTGATGTTAGCAACATTGTTGATTTTTAGATATACATGTAATTAAAATTAATCTGGCAGTCGCCTCTTTTTAATTTGAAAAAAAGTTAGTTAAATGCTTATCTACTCATTTATCTACAGTTTATCCCCTGGCACCTGTGTTCAGTTCCTTCACTGGTTTATTTGATGATCAAACAACACAAAATATTGAGTGTCATAGTTACGGAAGTAGGCCCGCAGCAAATATCTACTGGATTTTGAATGGATTTAGGATTAATGGCACCACACGAGTTTCTAGGGATAACAATGGAACGTTTACTGTTAGTTCGACTTTAACCAGGACTCTTACAAAAGCCATGGAGGGTCAGATGCTTGTATGTGCTGTTGAAAACGCTGTGTTGAAAAATCAAAATAGACCCGCTATTATGACATACGTGACTTTACTCGCAAACTGTAAGTAATTTTGTATGAATCTGTAATTTGTTTAAGTCTTACCCTTTTCCGATAAAATTCTGGTAGAGTTTCATTGCTTTTTACGGCAATCAAATAAGTTATTATATCTTATTCTTAGATAAGCTGCTACGGCTTCAGCTTTACGATTCGAGTATAGTAAGAACAAGACAGATCAAGAAAAAGCATAGAGTTCCTATCACTGATTAGTGATCATGTTAAATGCTTTTAGATTATAAGGTGCCCTGTGCATACAAAGTCACAAAATGTTGTTTTTCACTATCTCACCGAAACTCTTGCAACGGGTGCATCATACTAACATGGGACGATGACTGACTCTGGACACCTGCCACCATCCATTTCGGGGTTCCCAGATTTTCTATTTCATGTAGAGACATTTTTTTTCTCCCACCCCGACAGAGAAATCCACCAATGTACCCGTTCTGAGATATCTCTGTCTCGCCTCCCGCGTGTTTGTCTCGAACCCCCTGACGTCAGTACCGGTAAGTCTTGACCTACTTTGTCTCGAACCCCTTTACCAGTAAGTCTTGACCTACTTTTGACGTATTTCGTCAGCTTGAATGCAGTGTTGCACCTTTGCAGTTACTACTTAGAAATACATTATTTGAGGGTGAGAGAAAAATAATCAATTACCACTTAATCAATTACCACTCGGCAAGCCTCGTCGTGGACTGCAAATCTTTGACACTCGGGTGAGATTTCTCTGTCTCTGTACAAAGTGGTGATAGATTTCATTTTTTTCCAACCCCGGACAGAGAAGTCCATCAATATGCCCGTTCTGAGATATCTCTGTCTCGCATCCCGCGTGCTTGTCTCGAACCCCCTGACGTCACTACCGGTACATCTTGACCAACTTTTGACGTATTTCGTCCGCTTGAATGCAGTGTTGCACCAATATATTTACTATGTACTTAGAAATACATTATCTGAGGGTGAGAGAAAAAATAATCAACCGCCACTTTGTACAGGAACCCTCGTATGAAAGATTTGCAACATCCACGACTCGGCAAGCCTCGTCGTGGACTGCACATCTTTAACACTCGGATGAGATTTCTATGTCTCTGTACAAAGTGGTGATATATTCTATTTATCCCAAACTTGTATCATATTTGACCTATCGAGACAGGCTACTGACAAACATGTTAATGTTGCAAAGGTTCCAACAGTCTCGGTTACAGTCAACTTTTCGTATATTCTATGATCGCTGCAATGGTCTGGTTGCCGATCTAACGTGTTTCATACTGGTTGTTAGACCGTTCTTTACACACTGCTTTTACTACGGATTACTCCGTTAACTGATCAAGATGTAGGGCTCACGGCAGGTGTGACCGGTCAACAAGGGTTGCTTACTCCTCCTAGGCACCTGATCCCACCTCTGGTGTGTCCAGTAGTCCGTGATTGCCAAACTGTTTGCTTTGTATTCCGTATAGGAATTATGAGATCGATCACTATTCGTTACCTGTACCTTTTCACCTGGGGATTCGAATATTCCTTGGCACCTTCATTAAATTGAATTTCCTTGGTACCTTCCTTAACTTGTGTGAGGACAGTCACGAATTAATTGATAGTGGAATTTGTCGTTGATTTACCCCAGTATTTTACTGAGATCATGTTATTCAGTATTCCAGGAATTCATGAGAAGCCATTGTGCACTATTTTCACTATTTTAGAAAAATCCGTTATCTTTACTTCGTACCGAATCTTTATTTTAAAAGATGCACCGACCGCCATCTCGGATAACGGAACACGTACTTTGACAGAAGGAAACGGCATAATTATTAAATGTGACATTGACGCCAGACCCTTACCTCAGAAAGATGACGTCATATGGCTACATGATAACTCTATGCCAACCGGCGACAAGTTCAACACGACGACTGAGATTCGATCGATTTCACAATTATCAACTTATCTCACCATATCCTCCATTTCAAGGTAAATCTTACATGTAGTGTACAATTTTGTCAAACGGCATTCGGTGAAGCTCTTTAACAGATTCTTGAAGATTCTTAGGCTTGGTGTTGGAAAAAAAACCAGACCAAATACCACCTTTGATAGTCAAACCATTGAAATATATAACTACCTGTACATGTATATGATTCTTATCGGTTTTGTCAAATGTATTGCATGGAAGGGATTATTTGAATCGATGTTTGGTACCTTTTCATTTGAGTTTTCAGAATGAGCTGATCTCTTATAGAATATTATATATGCAATACATATTTTCATGACTGTAAAAATTTTATGAATTTGAAATGCATTTATATTTTCTTTTAGCTTCAAATATTTTCAATCTTATTCTGAGCAAATTTCAGTTAGAAGGCTCTTCTTACAGTTGCTATAGTAAACTGCTTAGATATGTTGTTTTACTTTGTTTACAAATGATTTAATAATAAAAAAAAATTTAAGATCTTCTCCGTAGAGCGTAATTTTCATATCATCAAGAAAAAACACTGAATTTTAAAAGAAAATTATTAAATACCTCTTGAACTTGACAAATGTTGTAAAGTAGTTAACATGTATAAAAAAGGGAGACATGTTGCATCTGTTCATACATGTATATTGTAGATATATTCTTGTTGAATATCTAGAATACATGTCCTCTTTGCTTGTTTTTATTACAGTAATAAAATTTCATAAATCCTTTTTCTAACTTTCTAATAAAGGACGGAAATTGGTCATTACCAGTGTATTGCTTCCAATCACCTTGGATCCGTAAGAAGTCTTCCATTGGTACTTGATGTTTTGTGTATGTATATTTGTACTTAACATACCTTACATGCATTATTATTCTTATTAATAACTTAGCCTTGTACCATTCACCGTTCGTAAACATTATAGCGAGTTATATCCATATCATCTATTATAATCAATATCTGCCTTTAACTGTTTTCATTTTCGAATTATTTTCCCGTATCAATGCACTGATTTCTTAGTATTTACATTTTTGTCAACTCATTGTATTTACAATTTAATGAAATTCATTTTTCAATTTTAGACCGGCCTGTTTGTTCGCATATTGGTGTAGTAAAGCATGCAGCTGGGATAGGCCAATCGTTGACCTTGAAGTGTCGATTCCTGGCAAATCCTGCAAACGTATCCGTGAACTGGAAGTATACAAACCGCAACATTCCTATGACCAATACGCAACCCATAATCAAAGCGTCTGATGGATCCCTGTATACAATGATTACTATTGATATTGCGTAAGTTTGTTTCATAAATTTTTACAAAATAAACTTATTTCTAAATGAAATTACATTTTGTGAGTGTAAATTTAACCATTGTTGCTGTCTTAATTTCTTTTTTTTAATTAATCAATTGATAAACAAAATTAATTTGTAACTGTCCTATTTTAGGTCTGCCATGCAGTACACGGAGGTTGCATGCATTGCCGCTAACGCTGTCGGAGAGATGTTAGTGCCATGCCTCTACAGCATTGTCAAACCTGGTAATATATTTCTTTTTAAATAAAACTTCCAAAAAAGATGGAATACTCAATGAAGACATAATATATAACAGCCTCGTTTTTAGTTTATCCGGAATACCGTATTTAGTCCGTACCTAGTCGTGCCGCAACCGATTTATCACACATATTTGCAGTTCCGATGTATGTGTGATTGCAATTAGAATGAATCTTGTCATTCTCTTTATGTCTTTGAAAATAAATTTCACATGAAACCGAATTCAAAAGATTTTTCAATGGGTTTGGTCTCCCATGAGACATCTATCATACATTGAATTACGATCCTACTTTTTCTTGGACAAATTGAATATTACAGACGCAACCCGGATATACCTCGTATATTTAAAAAAAAATTCTCGTGTGGGTCTTTTAATCGTGAAGCAAAATATGGAAGTCCGGATAAACTCGAAACATGGTTATTCTTTCTGCAATGTTTAAGACTGTTGTCTTTCTGCATCTCTCTTTGTGTTAAGGTGCGTTTAAAGATCCTTACTGAGACTGTTGCGTTCTACATCTTAAAGACAGAAACATAGATTTATTAGATTAGACATATAGAAACTCGATGACTCGCGGATACGGTTCGTTTTGATGTAGCAGTATCGCAAAACCACATTGAACTCATTGGTATTGGTAAGATTGCATGGCCACTATAGACAGGTATTAGAATTCTGTAAGATTTCTTTTCAATATGCAGTTATGTTCATTGTAAGAGATTTTATGAATGAATTTAAAATATCACTTTAAAAAAGTAATCCGTGCAAATGTCAAGAAAAAAGTAGTTTGGCGTTTTTCATTTTGTATCTCTGATGTTGAAATCAAAAGAGGTCGAACGTGTGTTCCACGTAATACTATTATAATGGACCTAGTTAGAAAATTCACATTTATTAATGATGGTTTCTTTGATAAAGGAATTTGATGTCTTCGCACCCATCTGTATATACAGTAACTTGCCAAAAGTGAGTCATATAATGGGATTTTTCCATTGCTTCCTATGCTAAATGAACTTTTAAAAAGTAAATGTAACAAATAAATGCTTTCTTCAAATTATTCAAATTTTCACAAGTGTACAGGATATTTTATTTATTTTCATCTGGTTTGCGGTTTACATTTCTTTGAAGCTTTATCTCTGAGAAGGAAGAATTTTCTTTACAACAAGTATAATTTTGTTGACACCGTGTAATATGAACAAAGAAAGAAATAACGCTGCAGATTTCGCTTGTAACTTATAAGCACTTGCAGTTTTCATTAAACGAAATTGACATAGTTGAAACCATTTTAGAAAGATAGCCTACACATTTTCATACAAATGTGAAAATTTTCACAAGATTTCATTGAATATAAGAATAAGGACAATTATTTAAATACAAGTTTTTTAACATAGAAAATGATGGGAAAAAGACATTATATGACTCACTTTTGGCCCGTTACTGTACATGTAATTGCTAAGTTATTTATTTTTATTCAAACAGGTCCACCGGAGGTTCCAAGTAATTGTTCCAGTACCACAGTTAGTGATAGCTCAGTGCGGATCCAATGTACTCCAGGATTCAATGGCGGATCTCAGCAGCAGTTTGCTCTACAACTGCAGGACGGCACTAATTTCGTTAATGTTATGAATGAAAGTTCCCCTATGTTTGAAGTTCATGACCTTACACCGAGCTCGAATTACACGTATCGAATTTGTGCGGTAACTGCCACTTATTCAACAAGCACTAGCTGTTCTGTTCCAGTTCTAGCTTTGACATCAGGCAAATCAGGTATGATCATCTGATTGTTATTGCTGTTGTTGTATTTTATTATTTCATTTATATGGAGACGTCATCGTAAGTCGATGAAGGGCGACACATTTGGTCTATGTTCTGCACTTACGACCATTGAGCAGTGAGCCTGGGTTCTTCAAAGTGCAGATAGCTACTGTTACACGAGACATGGACAACAAACCGCAACGCAGCGCAGATTCGAACCCATAACATCAACCACAACAAGTTATCCAATCATATTTCGACCTACGCCATTTGATATTCAATTTCATAATAAACATGAACTATATCAATTATCAAGCGACACAGATCGCAATCTGAACAGAAAAAGACCACAAAGTTAAATTCAACTAAAAAACAAAGTTCATTGTGCGAAATCTAGGCATTGACATACATTATTTCTAGACAAATAAAAGTAAATTCTTAAAAGTAAGAAAACAAAATAATTTAATTTAAAATCTTATTTGCTGGGATATACTCGTGGACGTGAAGAAACCATGGTAGTATATTCTTCTGAGGCGATCTTAGATTGCGGCCATATTCAGTGTCGACATTAATGAAAGTCAAACACTGACTTTCCATAAATATCTTATCTACCCTTATTTTCATTGTTTTTAGAATTTTGAATGGTCATCAACTTTTCTCAAGTTGCAAGAAAATTTATAAGAATTTTGCATGCGATTATTGCCAGATTGATATAGATGTCAATAAAATCTGCTTAAACTCATACACATTTTTGTTTCAGGTGGAGCACCGGTAGACAGCAGTGTTGTGCAACCGACGTCATCAGCAAGCACCACGCCATATATTGTGGGTGGTGTATGTGGCTTTATCGTGTTGCTCTGTGTGGTAGTAATTATTATTTATTGCGCAAGAAAGCAGAAAAAGGTTTGTAAAGAGGAGTCAACAGTTAAAAATGTACAACCGGAAACAAAACTCCAAAATAATCTTTGCATGCCCACACTCACAGACTGTTTCACGCATGCGCAATTTCAAAGTGTTGTAGACTTCCCAAAGCAAGATCAGACGAACAAGCCCGACAGGCGGAGGTCAGTACGGTTCAATTATAAAGTTACGCTTTACGGGTATGACCCCAAAAGAACAATTCGAAAATCCCAGAAATTTAAACGTAAAATTAAGCAGGATTTGTAAATATGTAAATCTACGTATTAAAGTATAAACAATATACAATGTATATAACTGAATTATTGTGGATCGTATGGATAAACAAATAAGCCATTTTTGTTTGTATTTCTATTCTTATGAAATAGTTGATAATAAAAAATGACCATTCCAGATAACTTAACGTCATTTATTGAACTACAATAAAAAAAAAAACCACATAACACTGATATTAATCACATCTGAAATCAGACACCAATATTACTCTATAAGCTTCTTTTATATATCGTACACAAGTTTTCAAATAGACGACAATTAAATGCTCATTTATTTACGAAAATCGAATCTGTAAATAATCTTAACATCCGCGGTACATTATGAAATTTGAAGTCACAACAATTAATCATTAGCACAAGGAAGCAAATAGGACCAATATTGTACAACATCCAAGCTAAATCATTCTGGCATCTATTGATATTTCATTCCCCTTCTGTTTCAATATTTTGGTAACATTTACAGCTAGTTGTTATATGTACATAATGTTTCTACAATAGACGATCGATCAAAAGTTTGCACACACGTACCCGGTATATACAAATTACACATATTAAGCGAATGTGCGCAGAATAATTCATATTGCGTCTCAAACTTTATACAGAATGCACACTGTATAAATTAAAGTTAATATCAAATATCTTTATGTGCATTCTTAATGTGAATATTCATATTACAGATTAGATATTTATACATGCAGACATCTGTGTATCACCAGCGTAGCTAAGCGTAGGTACAAAATTAATGACTAAGCATTCTATTAAGCAACATAAGTTTGACTTGTTGACAAGCTCCATGTACACATTGTTCACTCCTATATTATCTCAATCATTCCACAATATATACACGTATAATACAAAACTTACTTTTTACCACTTTAATCTTGATCACATTTGACAATATTCTGATGCTTAATCTACAGAGCGAATTATTTTTACATTAATCTGTTTCTATTTCATTAAATAAGAGAACTTTTATTTACACCATTTATCTGTAAACTGAAATTACTTTTGCCATAAGAATATGAAACTTGAGAAACATTTCTTATTTTCTTATGACTAATTCGCTGCAAAGATTAAGTACCAGTATATTTTATATCTATATGTACATGTTGAAATCTGCACGTTCCTAGGAATCATGAATGATTTTTCTTGTAGCTGTGATTCAGTGCCAACTGTATTGAAAATAGGAAGAATCGATGTCGAAAACAAAAGAGAGAATCATAGTGGGATGAACGGTGTATCTGAGTACCAGTTTATCGGATATTTTTAAGTGAATTAATAGTGACTGATGCATCTAGAAACAAATGAAGATTTGATGTGTTTTTTTCTTTTAGATGTATCTCTACCCTATCGCGCTTAAGATCCGGAGAAACAAGTTCAGACAACAAAACTTTTCGCAAAGAACTATCACCAACGGAAGTCGACAGCACAAATAATGAAAGCAAGAACGATCTCCCCTTTGCATCATCATTACGTTGATCATCTAACAAAAAGGAACCCATTGACTGTATATCTAGTTAAAAGGGACCCTTAGATGGCAATTCATAGATTTTTAAGCCACAAATACCTTTTTGTCAGTTCTCTCATTTTGAATTAGGTAAAAATCTGCAGCATTACAAAATATAAGATAAGTTTACAACAACACTGAGTCTTTGTGAAGCATAATATTATATAAAATAACAGAACTCAATAAAGCATCTTTGTTCATTTTTCTTCTGCACCACTCACTTTTGGAACTCCTAGCACTTTATATACTTCAACTGCATGATGTTCTCACAATGTCAAATCGTCTTTCGTCTCATGCCTTGCATGTCTTTTGACAGCTTAGACCAACATGTAAGTACATTCTTTTTTATCATCATGTAACTCAAGTTTTCTTGCACACAAAGCAATTAACAATAAAACTACAAGTTCAAAGTTGAAAAAATCTCAAGTTATTCTGTACACACATTGTATATTCTAATGATTTTCTGTGAAAATATCTATAAACTAGTCAAATATCTAAATGTACAAATACACTTTTTTATGAATTACAGGCTTCGTCTTCAAGAAATCCAAGATTTTCGGGCGGAAATGGCTGTAAGTTTTAGTATTAATTATCTTTAATAGGTGTGTTTTGTTTTAATTCATTTTTTTTCCTATTTCGATGGGCGCAATATTTTTACTGAGTAATATTTTCTTTTTACTTTACAAGGATATAATTTTAACTTGGTCATCATTCATTTCTATGTCTAAAATGCGTATCAATACAATTTCGCTTACTCCGTCAGCTTTCAGAGTTAATGATATTTTATGAAGGATCCATTTTAAACTTATTTAAGGGGTCAGAGAAACCGATTCAGCAGACATTAAGATCACGCCAGGTCTCAGAAATTCAGCTTTTGAAGAAGAGAGTGTTAATTCCACGAAGAAGGTACCTAATACTGAATCCGGGGCCAGTAGTAGCAGGAGTAATAGCAGTGTGGGAAAAGCCAAAGCAAAAGAAGAATGCTTAGACTACAATACCAAACACAACAATGATGATAATAGAATAACATTTATGGTATATGATAACGAATGTGATACCAAATCAAATGACTACAATACACGGGAAAGACTAGATCGGATAAATCTGGCGTTTGCAAACGACGTGGTAACAGATTTAGATGAGCTGTCCCACCATGGAAGTCCTATGCCCAAGTCAACAGGAAGTCCGCGACACAATTTTTGTTACAGCGAAACTGATATCTTATCTGCCGTGAAAGATGACAAGGAACCAGAGGTCGATCTTGGTGATACTATCCTATTAAGAAAGTCAAAGTCGCACGAGTCACTGAAAGATCGAAGCACAACAGAAGACATTAAAGGGGATTATATCAATCTTACTTATTCAGCAAGGGATGACTCTGAGGATACTGGCGATAACGACAAAGAGATCGTCACTGAATCCTCCATAGATATATCCTCAGTAGACGACCAGCTTAAGCGGTCATTTGTCTCACAGTATACCATAAATCTGGATTACGACAATGAAAATACTGCTAAGTCAACCGGAAATAGCACGTCCTCTAACTATGACTCCTCCAGTGACCACGCTGAACGTCCACGTCGTAATAGTTACAACATGGCTATTAGCAGCGATGATGACGTAGATGATAAAGGGATTTTAGATGACGTCATAGATATTGCGTATACCAAAGACCAAGTATCAGACGTATCAATAACTACAGCCGGGTGCATTGTTACCGATATTGATCATCTCGACACTGATGATAGATCTACCCATCGTGACAAGAAAAACTTGACCGATTCATCTTCATCATCATCGTCATCATCTGACTCAGAGAGTGAGGCTGGTAATGTGAATGTCGAAGCATCTTTTGGAAAAGACTGTGAAAGTACTGATACCGATCTTGCTGGAAACGTAATTGTTGATATTCGGCGCAATATAGACAAAGATAAAGACTACGGGGAAGGAAATATTACAAGCGAGAACCAATCTGTGGTCAGTGTTGAAGTTGACGCTAACATTCGACTTAATAATTCAAGTAATGATATCTTTGTAGCTTACTTTTAAATATTTACAAAAAGTCAATTTAGGAAATCAAATCGCTATTCAATACACAGTTTGTGGAAATTTAAATATCTCGATTTAATGTACATGTATTGCAAAATTTATTTGATTTACCAATGACTCAGAATTTCGTTTGATCGATATAATTAATTGATAGTCACAGCAATAGTAGCGACAATTGAAATTGTTATGTTTAAAAATGAAATTAAAATTGAAGAAATATATGTACAAAAAAGTATCCAGTTGTGTAAAGTCCGCAAAAGTAGGTGATATAAGGAGACGTATTTTTTGTTTTAATGAATATAAATATTTCCAATTTTGGTTTCGAAAACAATCCGATAAATAAAAAGTATCACTGCATTCCATGGGCGTGGGGTATACGTGCAGTGTGTGCTTGAGGGTTTGTTGGAAGTCCTTCAAACGCCCGAACAAGCGCCCGTCCAGAATAGTACATCCCAAGCCCACCAAAGAAAAACCCTAAAATTATAATACATACATCCACCACTTTTGTGTACCATCGTAATTTCTTCCATTTGATGTAGAGATGAAAATAACTTGGCCATACAAATGAAAGCATAGTTCCCGTTATACTACCTGTCAGGCCCATTAAAATCGCGAAATGAGGAATGAATATCGCCATCATCATAGTGAAGATGACCAGAGATAGACGTAAACATACTCCCCAAAATTTTAACCTGCTATCATTTCCTGTACATGTTGGGAAGATAGTGTCTGGCTTTCCCTGGAAAAAGGCTGTTTCAAAAATCTCCACCGCCGCGTAAAATGGCAGCGGATAAGAAAACATTGCTTTGGCCACAAAAATCAGATCTATACTTATCCGCAGAGTGTCAGGCAAGTTCTGCGATATAACCTCCTTCGTGTGGTTACCCCATGTAAGGAAACAAATATACGCAAACCCAGCTTTAAAAATAGCGGCTGCAATATGGGTACTGTGCATCATACAGTTAAACTTATTTTTATCTCTCATTTTCCCCTCAAGGGTGGGAACAAAAATTTGGGAGGTGTAGCTAAAAACAACGATACCTAAAGATATAGGAAATGTCCACATATCGATTTTGACCTGTACCTCGTCGAACTTCCAGTCTCTGGCTTGTGTAATGCAATACACTATAATGATTCCGTTGATAACCATGTGTGCCATAGTACACCACCAGCTCAACCAAGAGACACTTCGCAAAGACTGCAGAAATGCACATGGTAGAAGGAACGCCGTGGCGATCATGATCCATGAGGAAAGATCCACTCCTGAATCTGGGAAACTGCCGGAAACTAGCTCACCACAAAGCAGCACATACAAAATACAGGTCATCAGTAACTCAATAATTTGTGCCACACTCACAACTGTCCAGGCGATTCCCGGCCCCCATGCCAGAGAAGCGATTTCTACATAACTGCCGCACACCCTTTTGAAACTTCCATCTTTTTGTTCTTCGTAGAGGCACTCGACAAGAATTTTGCCGGTGTAGCAACATATATATGCTACCAGCACTATGGCTAGAATGGTCCAGTAACCTCCCTGAACCACTGCATACGGAAAGCTCACGATAAACATACCCTAGAAATGAAATAAATCCGTGATAGAAAATGCTGATTAACGTGTAAACTGATCTTAAAACTTCGCCATTGATACTGAAATATGCTGAATATGGCTATTCTATGTTAGGCTGAATGATGCAAGAAAGATCAACGCAACGTTATACTACGCTCAAAAGTTAATATATTTAATCTAGGGATAATACTTTTCACTGAAATCGGAAGACTGTGCGCAAGAGTTTTTGTCGCTTGATTTGATATATCCTGAACATTCATGATACATGTATATTTAATTTTAACCAGTAAGCGACAGACTTAGTTTCAAATGCACACGCAGTATTTAAATTCTGTAAAACATTTCATTTCCTTTATTTTATAAAACATAACAAATGAACCATACCATTCCCTATAATTTCCAATCATTATTTTTCTTTTTTTCACTTTTGCGAAATTGGTACAAAGCACGTAAAACGGTATATACATTTAACGATATTTAAGGGAAAATGCAATGTAAGATGTAATGAAATGTACAACAAATTGATCGTTAACATCTAACCAGAAAGTGTGACGTTAGATAAAAAAATACGTTCACTTTTATTTTTCTGAAAGCAGGATCATAATCTAAAATAAAGAGAAGTTACAACGGACGTCCGACACGAGGACTCTTTTTTTGTGCAATAAGTATTAAAATGAACCTAATAACTTACTTGTATGGCGTTAGTTATATTCCATCCCGCCTGCCATTCCGTAATTTCGTCTTTCTTGTCTTCTTCGTCTTCCTCCTCATCTTCATCATCAAACTGTTTGTATTGTCCGGGTTTTTCTTTCGGTAAGTCGTCACTAAGATCCGTTTCCGTAAATTTTATCTTTTTCCCACTTGACGAGAACATCGACAGTTCCTTTTCATTTTCATTTTCAAACTCCGAATATTTGACAAGATTTAATTTTTCCTCGTCGCCAGTGTCCCGAGGGGGAAAGAAGGACCGCATAAAGCTGAGGGCTTGTGAAGTTATAGACATATCTGAAATGTTTAATTAAGTATGTTATTAACAAAACGTTCTCAAAATAAATTTTTTGTTTCACAAAATTACTTCACATTTTCTCTTCTCTCGAAATGTTTACTGCTGAGGCCGTCAGAAGCTAAAACCGTATTACGAAATATTCATAAACAATTTCGATATCTATGATAAAGAGAATGTCCATGGAGTGCTATTTTCTCTGAATGCGTAAAACGTCATCAAATTCTCTTCCGTATGATAGGATGTCTAAACTGAGGAGTAATTCTTCTCAGACAGAAGAGGCAACCCTAGCATGAACTCGTATGTTTGTATGTAAAGTGACGGGAATTTATAAGGTTCCGTGTCATAATAATGAGAGGAATATGTAAATAAGTGAATGTGCCCAATTGATTTATCTATCAACGGTAATCGCAACACCGCGGTAAATACCGTAGAAGTCTCCAAAAATTGAATTGGCTCGCTTGATCAGAAGCACAGCTGTTCTTTAAGTGATCGACAGTCAATATTGAAGACTTATAAATCAAATTCGCTTTCTTTGCTCAGTTGTTTCTTTCTGCTTCAAAACAGCTTAATAAGATTATTGCCAAAACAAGTTTGATGAAGGTTAACTTGTACATTGACAGTCCAAAATTAATTAATTTTTCCTCAGTGCACTGATCGATTCAACAATCTATAAGTCAGAAATCAATCCTCTATTTTACGGTTATTTCCGAATGCCAAAGGAATTAAATATTTGCACCTTAGCTGTTATGCTTTTTGCAACACTGCATCTTCATATAAAAACATCAGAATGGCAGTTAGAACTATGTTCGTATAGGCTTTGATGACAAAGAATTTTAGCCAATGTGCATATCCCTGCTTTTAGACAAAGGTATTTAAAAAATTAATTCATCAAACTTTTTGGCCTTCATTTCAAATTCATAAAAAATAAACTATTCTGTGCGTATACAGTCTTAGAGCTAATTGATAATTTTGAATGTCAAAATCATTTTCCACTTGGCTGCTATTTTTCAATGGATAATGAATCCCTAAGTTTGATAACAATCAGGGAATTAAGGCAGCTCATCGAAATATTGGTACCAAAAACAACATCAGTCTTCATTGAATAAAGTCCTTACCTGTTTCGCATTTGAAATACTGTTAATTTGTTAATGATGTTATGTTTTTTTTACTTTTTTCGCTTTTTTCTTGTCGTTTAACATCCTTTTCAACATTATTTCCGTCACATCGTCACGATATCGACCAGATGCAGATTTCAGGAATAAAGACTTATGCTAAGGACTTTATCATGAGGCAATCTCTCTAAGATAGAACATCAATAAAACATACAATCGTAGTTACCGTGGTACAATATGCAATATATACATGAATGCTTTTTTACTAAGAACAGAGTCAGTCGGGTTTTCACTGTAGAGTGTTTTCTTTAAACGGAGAATGAGGTATTCTTCCGTTCGAGTCTCAGTGGGACTTTGCTGGCTTTTCCTGTCCTTTGAATAAGTTGGTAAAATTGGTTTCTGTATCATGATAGGCATTGGCATGTTACATATTTCATTCTGCCTAGTGGCTATTATTGCAGATCAAAGACCATTTTCCAAAGTCCTTCATCGCAATATGAGAAATACATAATAAACTCGGGATAAAATACTAAAACAAAACAACACAAAAACAACGACAGCCCTATATTATGAGCCTTCGTTCGCACAAATTATTCGTTTTCAACGTTTTCTAGTGGATATTTCGTTTTTACTGTTTATGCAAAAGCAAACGTTAATTTGAAATAACGAAGGCTTACATCATAGGACTACCTAAGGTATAACGTACCTCCGGAGTAATCTTTCTTCCCCATTTTGTTTATCTTAATTGGATTACTGGGTCTTTTTTGTCACTTTTAATTACACCTGCGGATAAAAAAGCATGGAAATAACATAGACACTACTTATGCCAAATTCAAATAAGAAACCGTTCAAAATATGCGGATATTCAAAAAAATTCAATACAGAAATGAAAAATAAACCAAACTGTGAAAAAGTGAACAAAAAGAAAGGACCTTTCAAAGTGTTACGAAGTAAAGTATAACCCCTTATTGTCATGACCTCGAATTCAATGTCATTATGGCGGTCAATAATTAGCTTTACTGTCATTGGTGGGCATGAACTAGAGAGTGCTTACTTTAGAGTACAGTGCTGTATCTTTTGGATATCGCCATACTTAAAACAGTAAAATTGGTATACTCAGAAACTGTCTAATCATGTAACTGGTTCAAACATATACAATATCAGGCCTATTTCAATCATTTAACCATGGAAAATGAAACTTTTCCCTCGTCAAATTGAAAAGAAACTTTCATTTACTAACTTTGAATTCGAAATTGCTAATAGAAAAACGAAAAAAAAAACAAACTAAAAATAAATTGTACAATACTACATTTATGCAAATATCACAACCCATCCGGATATTATGCGCGATCTTTAGAGTAATTATCACAGCATATTTACATTACACTGTGCATTGGTAAAAATCAATAGGTTTGCATAATCCTGCCTTTAGATTATCCATATTTATAAAACAATATCCATGAACTTAACAGTACATCACACAGTATAATACTGTAATTTAACATATTGCTGAGTCTGAATAAATGTACAAAGTGTGTGTATGTACAATGTTACATGTATCAAAAGACTGCCCAAGGGCAAAATGGTTACCTGTGAAAGGTTGTCTTTTAATTCAGTTTATTGAAAAAGGAAAAACACATCTTGGGGACAATCATTTAAGATACGTAAGACCGATAGTCTTTAAAAGCAATGTGTTGACAATGCATGCTACACTGCAATTAATTTCCATCTTATGGGATGGCTGTAACCGATGCAGAAGTGCGTAGAAGCTATCAATATTCCTGTTTAAATATTCGGGTTAAACCCTTCAAGTGGAAATTTTCACTTCCAAGATAGCCGAATATCTGTGACTTCGGGTTTAAATCTTAGGTATTTTATGCCTGTCTAACCTTATACTGTAAATCTTGAAAATTTTGCGAAAGTTTATTTTGGCAAATCGATGGTCTTAGAATCATTATAGATAATATTTTCGTAACTATGCTTATAAAGGTAATAGCCCTGTAATAAATGGTTTAAGTTAATCTCATGTTGGAATATTTAACAAATCATTTAATTTCACGAGTAGGTGTTTTCGCGTTATTGCGCGAAATTAAATTTTGAGAACAAATCCGAATTTACAGTAATTCCTACTTTAAATGAAATTACAGTCATAGGTTTAGCCACAGAAAACCTCTTTATTTCCCAAAATATACCAGATATATCTTGTAGCTCTTGTTTAGTTTTTTTTTCTATATTCTTGTGATATTAAATAATTTCTGATA
The DNA here is from genome assembly GCA_016161895.1 of Pinna nobilis. Lineage (NCBI taxonomy): Eukaryota > Metazoa > Mollusca > Bivalvia > Pterioida > Pinnidae > Pinna > Pinna nobilis. Next base: position 11,607 of record JACSZP010004412.1, on the reverse strand, counting down.
CAAAGTGTGTCCATTCATAAATCTTTGTACATTTCTCTGGTCTCTGTAACATATGATTAGATATAAGGAGTAGACATAAGGAGTATATATAAGGAGTAAATCTATATTAACAATGAATCTGCTTCATTTCTGTAGTACTAAAGGGTTTTTGTAGCATTTTATATCCGTATTATGTTCCTGTAACAAATACAGTGTTATATTTGGTTATAAGGACTGACGCTGTATTTCATTGAAAAATGGGGCCTATAATAATGAATTTTAGTAAACTCCTGTATCTAAGAAATAGCTACGTCAATATAAGCCCACATAAACTTTACAAAAAAACCAAGATGGCCTTGGTAGCAGGACTCCAATGTTTGCTGTTACAGGCAGATATTCGGCTATATTTAAAGAAACTTAACATACTTCTTCAGTAAACACACCGTGAAAAATTGAGATATGTACTTAAACATTGGTTACCCATTAGTTAAACTATCAAATGAGAAGAATAAAGAATTTCTACAAGTTGCCAGGAGAATGTACTGGATGGTATTGCAATCATTCTGCAGCACTTTTGTTGGTTGACAAAAGGGCTAATTGTATCAGGGCTGGGCGTCAAAATTTTTGTCAAATCCAATAAATCCTGAAATCGGATTGTCTGAGAAACTGGATTTGAGGAAAATTCTCAGATTTAAAAAAAATCTTAAATATTTGTGCCCATCCGAGTTTAAATATTGTCCTCTGGATCGGCGTCTATAGTTTCCCTATATTTCTACAGATCGCTTCATATTTCAATTCGTCGTTTTAGATATCTTTTTTAAGAATTGTTAGTTCCTATTCAATTCCAATAAAACACCGGGTTCCAGGTTTAAGATGGCGACAATATTTATTTTTTCAGGAGATGTTATATCTTAAACAGAAAATAAGACGTAGATTTACCTGTTTTTGACTAAGATCAGTCCATCCTTGTTTTTGTTTTCCTGTTTGAAAATGGCCGAATACAGATTAGCAAGTAGTCATCCGACGACCAAAGTACCCTAGTGATGCCCGGTCCTAAATCGATAATAACACGAGACTCATGCAAATGTAAACACATCTGTTGAAGGTGTGTGTAAAAAATATTTAAAACAGAATAGAATAAGCCTACCTACGTATATTTATCTCGGAAGTTATGCTAAAATTTTATGATAAATGGTATCGATCTATTCGGATAATTAAGTATGAAGTTGGAGGTAGTCAATTAAGAAAAAACATGCAGTCAGTGCCCCCTGCATAATATCCTCGTGAAAAAAGTATCAAATTACAACTACATTGGAACTTCACTGTAAAGACCATCCAAATGACTGTCTAGAATTGCCCTGAATCATGATGTGGTCACTTAAATTACCTTGAAATAAGCTAAAATAATACTAAGCAAACTTAATCCTTATGGTTTTTATTGCGAAGTGGTCTCCTACCTAGTGTGGTATTTAGGCAAGGTTCCACTGTATTGCAAAAAGGATATGCCATTATCTGTATACGGAACAAACCCTCGCAACCTCAAAAGCTGGATATCTCGAACTTAACAACAAAGAAAAGGAATAAAGATAAAATGAACACATGTACTTACTCTAAGGTGGTTATAAGGATCTAGTTTGTCAATATAACCTTCTGTCGAATGATGTCTTACGTAGTTCATATAAATTTTTAACGCTTTTTTCACACAATGATTTTGACTACGGATTTCTCCGTTTACCTGATCAAGACATAGGGCTCATGGCGGGTGTGACTAGTTAACAGGGGATGTTTACTCCGCCTAGGGACCTGATCCCACCTCTGGTATATCGAGAGGCCCGTATTTGCCCAACTTTGTATTACACTTAGGAGCTTTGAGATTGACTGGTGTTCATTCCCTTAAACTTTCAAATAGAAAATTGTCATCAAGTATCAAATAAGAAATCGGGGAAATGATTCTTTTGTTCACCTGATAGCTATGTTTATGTTTGTTTATTAATGTTAAGTATCATTTTATCAGTTTGTTTTGTTGACCTTTCTGTCTGTCGTCGTCCGTCATGCGTTAACTTTTCACATTTTGAACTTCTTCTCATGAACCACTGAATGGACCATGCCCAAACTTGGTACAGATATACTACACAAGGTCCCACACAAGTGTTGTTACTTTTCGGGACCATGCAAACTCCAAGATTGCCGCCATGGCCCCTGATTGGCTGAGACATTTTTAACTTCTTCTTCAGAACCACTGAATGAATCATGCCCAAACTTGGCATAGATGTTCTACAGAAAGTCCCACACAAGTGTTGTTACTTTTTTAAGCCATGCAAAATCCAAGATGGCCGCCATGGCCTCTAATTGGCTGAGACATTCTGAACTTCTTCTCAAGGTTTTTTCTACCAAATTTGCCACGGATGAACATTGGGTGATGCAGACTCAAGCTTGTTAAAACCATCCCTCAGTCCAAAAATGGCTCCGCTCTATGCAAAAAAGGTTCAAATTTTGCAACTTTAAAAAATCAAATATTCTCCTCTGAAAGTACAACCAATAAAGCTCAATTCTGGAATATAGCATCCTTTTGAGGTGCTAATTCAAAGTCTCTTCAAGAGAAGGCCCTGGATTCATTTTTGGCCCTGCCCTGGGGTTCAACATTTCCGGTAGGGTTACTATAGGATTTCACATTTTAAGCTTCTTAGGAACCAGTGGGCCAATTCCAACCAAATGTTTTACTCAGGTGACCGTTAAGGCCCCTTGGGTCTCTTGTTTTCATTTACAATCTGGCTGCATCATGTTAATGCAAGCTTCAGAGATTTTTACTTAGGTCTTTATCTTATACAATTATGGGTATTTGAACATATCTATGGCACGTCGGGTACACACGGTCTTAATGACGTAGCAAAATAAATCTACCATTCCGGAACTGGGACTGGAACCCGTGATTTCTGGCCGTCAGAATTCCTCGACTGGGTCTCGTTCAGTTGATAACATGTATTCATCCAATGCGATTTTTAAGTCAAAATAATGATAATTATGTGGCAAATTAATCCTTCTTACAAATATTGTTTCCCCTGCGAGTGTTGTCTAGACTTCTGTCCAGACTGATTTAATTTCGTCACTTTATGCATTACTCATTTCAGATTATATAAACATGTATTATAAATTTTCATGGAAGGCAACCAATTTGGGGGTAGGTTCTCAAATCATTGGTGGGCGTTATGAACAAAACTGAGCCTGACTATATTCATGTTTAGTATGCAGCCATCTGTCATACTTGAATTTATCAGCATTTATACTGCACAAACACATAACTTAAATCATTCGTGTATTCCAAGTTTATGCCCCACATGG
>JACSZP010004406.1:0-24061 GCA_016161895.1 Pinna nobilis | reverse complement strand
AAATTTTTCACTGTTGGTCATAAGAGCATTGGCAAGTCGTCCACCAACACGCAAAAGATTGTCTTTGTCTAAGTAAGAATCCAGGTCACGCAGAGGACTATTTCGAGAGACCGGATATCCTCGTTCTAGCAAAGCAATGTCATCTTGAAAGGTGTTCCTTTGTACGATGCGCAATATGAACAACTTAGCATCTTCTATGTTCTCGGGACCTTTGTTAGCAGGACAGATATGCCAACCAGTACACTTCTCTTTCCTGTCCGAGAATGCATGTGCTACGTGACGTAGTGGTGAAATGGCTCTAAGTAGGGATTTCCATGATGAAAATCTAGAAAAACGGTCTGCCATAGGTCTGAATTGCTTTGAAATATCCGTTTTGAGCGTCAAAACTTGTGGTTTGATTTCACAGTCTTTGTCTGGTTCCACGAGTGAAAAGCTGTCACTGACGCATTCATGACTTGGTACGTCTCCAGAGAGCCATGGAGATGTTTGTAGTTCCGATGCTGGTGTCGGACGAGTAGCACTATCTGCAGGGTTTAGCTGAGATGGTATATAGAGCCATTGATCAGGTTCCGAGCTTTGGCGTATACGTTCCACACGATTAGACACGTACATAAAGAATCGTCTTGTTCGATTATTAATATAACCGAGCACAACTCTACTGTCTGTATGAAAGACGACTTTCTCAAATTTGGTTTGAAGAGCATTCAAGACGATATTATGAATTTCCACAGCAAGAACAGCGGCACATAGCTCAAGGCGAGGCATTGAATGTCCATGGCAAGGAGCTACTTTAGCTTTGCCCATAACGAATGAAGTAGTCGGTGTTTGATCATGCGAGTACATTCTGATGTATGCCACTGCGGCAATGGCATCGTCGGAGGCATCCGAATAGATGAGCAGTTCTTTGCTGGAACAGTCACAAAAAGGAACGTTCAGACTTGTGTAGCAACGTGAAACAGACACTCTTTCCAGATGTTGAAGAGATGTTTTCCATAGTTCCCAATGATGTTCAAACTCAGGGTCGAGAGGATCATCCCAATCGTTTGAGTTTTCAGACATAAGCTTGCGTAAAAGAAGTTTTCCTCTGATTACAACAGGTGCGGCGAAGCCTAGAGGATCATAGATACTGTTAACTATGGCAAGAATTCCCCGTCTAGTGTACGGCTTGTTGGTATTTGACATGCGAAAACTAAATTTGTCTGAATCCAGGTTCCAGATAAGGCCTAGACTGCGTTGAGAAGGTAGAGTGTCATTGTCAAGGTCTAGGTCCTTCAAATCCTTAGCGAGGTCCTCAGATTGAAAGGCTTGCATAACTTCAAGTGAATTAGACGCAAACTTGTGTAAGCGTAAATTTCCTTCTTCCTTGAGAGCAGACCTGGTCTTTGTGAGGAGGTCTATCACTGCCTTAGAGGTCGGTTGTGAGATGAGTGCATCATCTCCGTAAAAGTTATCATATATGAATGATCTGACGTCTGTTCCATATTTAGATTCACAACTGTCAGCAGTTTTCCGCAACCCATAACATGCAACTGCAGGTGAGGGCGAATTTCCGAACAGATGAACTCTCATCCGATATTCAATGAGTGGTTTCTTCGGGTCAATGTCCTCAAACCAGAAAAACCGAAGGTAATTCCTGAATTCTTCTTTGACTAAGAAGCTGTGAAACATTGGTTCAATATCACCTATGGCAGCTATAGCTTCCCTTCTAAAGCGTAACAAGACATCCAAGAGGCTGTTGTTAAGGTCAGGTCCACGTAATAGCACACTGTTCAAAGATATGCCACGGTATTGAGCAGAAGAATCAAATACGGCTCGAATCTGACCTGGCTTTTGAGGGTGATATATTCCGAATACTGGAAGATGCCAGGATTCCTCACCTTCCTTCAGTGGAGGAGCAATTTCTGCATGATTACGTTCTATCATCTTTCCAATGAATTCAACCATGTGTTCACACTTTACACTGTCTCTCATGAGGTTGTTGCGTAAGTTCATCGCACGACGAAGTGTGTAGTCACGATTATTGGGTAACATTTGTCTATTAGGCCGAAAAGGTAGAGGGGCCTGCCAATTGCCTGAACTGGTACGGGTAAAGTCATTACGCATTATGTCAAGAAACTCTCTATCCTCAACCGAAGTACCAACTTTATTGTCATTTGGTGTTTTGATGAACATGTTCGGTACAATATCCTTTTCTGTGACATGAATTTTGCTTTCACAAATGTCAAAAGTGGTAGGTCTTCCATTTGGCAAGATCTCCATTTTGTTGACGCAGATATTGGCTGGCTGATGAACCTCACGTAGGCAAGACTCACCCACAATGACCCATCCAAGTCTCAATTTCTGAGCATATGGAAGTCTATCACAGTTGTGAACACTATTTAGTCTTTGATCCAGAACATGATGTGCAGGGCCAAGATCGCGGCCAATAAGAAGTAGCCTGGAGACGTCATGTAGAGGAGAGATAAAGGATTGGATATCCCTGAGATGTGAATATGACGCGGCAACATCAGGCGTCGGAATTTCATCTCTGTTCTCCGGGATGTCATCACATTCGATGAGCAGCGGCAAGTCAAGTTTAACGGTGCCATCATATGATTCGATGACGCAGCCTTCAGCTACACATCCCGACAAGTTTGACTGTCCTGAACAAGAAGTCATGGTATACTCAATCTCACGGCTGTTGAGATTAAGTGATGTAAAGAGAGTTGATTGCGCAAGGGTTCGATTGTTTTGTTCATCGAGAATGGCATAAGTGAGCACCGAGTTCTCAGGATTATCCTTATGGTACACATGAACCAACACTATTTTAGCACACAATTTCCCAGAAAATAAAGTTCCACAAACTTCCGTGCACTTTGTATTAACTTTTGCCTTCTGATCTGTACTGTCAGTACTTTGCTCTTTTGCTTTCAGATCTGTACTATCAGTACTTTGCTCCCCGCCGTGACCTTTATGTTTAAAGTCGATGTGAAGGGCTGTAGGATGGTCTTTCTTGCACTCATTACACTGTTTGCGCATTGAGCAAATTTGTTTGACATGATCCTTTGAAATGCAGCGTCCAAAACAAATACCATTGTCACCTAAGTATTTTCTGCGGAAATGAATAGGCTTTGAACGGAATACACAGCAATCATTCAAGGTGTGTTTTGTCATGTGAATAGGGCATGTGTCGAGCATATTGACCTGATTGTCCATAGGTGACACAGTTGTCATTCGTACGGATACTGACGGTCTTGTAGACAAACTTCGTTGCTGAGATTTGGGGAAACTTCCTGCTGCAGCACTCAACATTGGTGTACGAGTAGTAAAACTTGGGTCATTTCGGATCCTACACTGGTCCTTGATAAACTGCAAAAACACAGTAAATGGTGGAAAAGTCATATTATGCTCCACTTTGTATCTAGAAGCGAATGTGACCCATTTCTCATAAATGTTATGTGGTAAAACTTTACGAGCTATTGGTGTAACACCAGATGATGTGCTAAATACAGCCGGTAACGTTCGTTGTGTTGTAAGGATTCCACTTCAGATAGTAGATCAACAAAGTCATAGTAACGCTTCGGGTTATTATGCAAGATTGGCTCAAATGAATGGAGTCTACGTAAAAGTGAGGCTTCGATTTCTTCAGGTGTGCCATAGCAACTATCAAGTCGTTCCCACAGTAGCCTTACACCGTGAGCAGGGTCAATCATATTAGTATTACTTGCAGATTCAGCAAATTTCCTTGATGTGGGGCCTAGCCATTTACACAACATTTCAAGTTCATCCGTTGAAATCATTTTGAGATCTGCCACTAAGCGACAGAAACTGGCTTTCCATGCAGCATAAGTCTCTGGTTTTTCATTGAATTCTCTCATTCGAGAAATGAGCAACTCTTTCTTGAGTAGATATTGGCCCAAGTCACTGGTAGCCTCTGGGTTGAGGGTTTGTGCAGCATCTTTAGGATTCACAGATGCAGTATTACTGTCTTGATTGATGTCTTGATTGATGTCTTGACTTAAATTTAGAGCGTCGTCTCTGACTGGAAGTTTCGGTCTTGGCGTTTGAGACGAAGTCAGAAATGATTGTGCATCTGCTGGTTTACTTGGTGCATTTGGCACAGAAGGCATAGCATGTGATGAATTAGGTTTAACACTAGCACTAGTAGGTGCAACATCAGAACCTGCTTGGTTGATAATATACTGGCGAGCTCTATCGGTTGAGCTAATAGAGCCTAATCCCTTCAAGGTTATATTGTTTTTCAATATAAGTTTATCAATTTTAGGTTCACTGGTTGTTTCAAAATTACTCTCCATGGCATCTGCTTCTGCAGATAGAGCAGCAGCCTCCTGTTTACTGCGGATAAGATGAAGGTCTGCATCGATGATGGCTTGTTTTCGAACACTACGAGCACTTGCAAGTTTTTCTTCTTCGGCCAGAATGGCCTTTTGTTTCAAAAGTTCTGCTTCTATCTCAGTGAAATGCAGGCGAGCTCTAGCAGCTTCAGCTTTGGCCCTTCTTTGGGCATAGATCATAGACAGTGAATGTGAAGGGCATTTTGACACAGGCTCAGAGGTTTGCGATATATCATCAGTGGGAGCTTGTTCCCTTTTGGACGGTACATTTTTGTCAGACATGACTATAATGTTAACATGATTTTTGTATCAGAAGGGTCTAACATATGCAAAGACTCTAAGTTAATAACTGTAAAATATATGTATGCCATGCACTGTCACTGGTTTCCAAAATGAATGAAAACCTTGGTAATATTTCACATAAGGCTCCTGGAACGATATCCACGACTGTATGGCTCCAACAGGTCCGGCAATGACAACATCCGTGCGAGGGCATAGATCCGAGAATCATCGGCAGTGTGCACAGCTACTGCTAGGCGGTCGTCAATTACTACTGCTAGGCTGTCACCAATAAATTACTATTCTGTTTAATCTTACAGACAGCTAACCCGTCCCCGAGTGTACAGTGATGGGGAATCTGATGGTAATTTACTGCAAAGATACAAAATAACGGTACATGAATATACGTACAAAATGGGTAGCCTACGTTAGGCATTACTATACAAAACGGTGCCCGAATGTTGATACAATACACCTCGATTAAGAGAATGACAATACGAGAAAGACGTATGTGAGATAATACAAACAAATTGTAGGAAACTTACTTGGTGGTTGCCTGAATATATATGTAGTGAACAAACATGACTGAAGCACGTGCAGCAATTCCGGAAAGACAAAAATGTAAATGTAAAAAATAAAACCGTGTACGTATATGTACTATCATTTGAAGATCCGGACATCGGATCCATGACAGCAGTCTTATCTGATCTCTGCTTATCTTATTGTGCAATATTACAATAGTTGTCTCCCTTTGCAGGTGTAGGTGGCAATTTGGTTGCTGTTCATGCTAGCCGGATTACTACATCACTACATGTAGTTAGTAAACCTGGAAAGTTGCCTCCAAATGGACTAAGAGGATGTCCAAATCCAGGAGGAGCATTCTGTGGGAAAAGTAAGTGGATGATGATCTTGTTAGTTGATTGACTGATTCCTGCAGTGTTTTATTGTTTCTAGGAAACTGAAGTTCAGTCAAACTCTTATAAAAATCACCTCATATGATAAGAAATACTATACCATTTAGATCTTGTTGGCAAATTACCTAGATTATATAATTGCTTATATCAGAGGCAAATTATTTTTCCAGACTTATTGAAACCAAAGGGGAATGAATTGTTCTTTCAAGTAAACAGGGTTTTCAAAATAACCAGGTTGAAAAAGTGAACAAGTAATTAAGCCAGGCAATGAAAATCTTTTCAAATTAAGCTGGATTTCAATTTCATGTATTATTGTTCAATATAACTGGGTTCTACTGTACATTTATGATCCATGACAATAGACATTTATCCTGTATTTCTCATTTTCAGATGTAAATGCCAGAGCAGCTCGGGTGCTACTAGCACTGGTGATACCAGGTCACCTGATTTTTATGTACACAGTGTCTTACATGAAGGCAGGTCACACAACTATAACATTTACATTTGCTGCCATTTATCTCAGTGCTGCTTTACTACAGGTAAGCTTTAAACAAGATCAGGTCCTCATTCAAAGGGTTTGAGTTACTTTCATGGCAAATATGACTCCCGGTAAAGATTTTTGCCAAGGTCTTGCTTTATTCTTACTGAATCAATGTAATAATGTTATGCCTCAAACTTTTTTTGTTAAGTTTTTCTGTGAAATTGAAAAGTATTTTTTTGCAGACAGATCTCTAGTGATACATTCATGAGTTATGCCCCTATTCACATTTTATATTTGATGATGTTATTACTTCCTCATAGAGCTGTGTACACCTAACATTATTATAGCCACCTCTGTCTATTGATGCCTTCTTGAGTTATGCCCCTTATCACATTTTTCAGAACTGTATATGTTGTCACTTTTGCTGTGTTTATATGTTTGAGCCTTGTTTCTCTTTACAGGTAGTAATACTTCTGTATGTTGCTCACTGGATGGTTCACCTGATCTGGCGTCTTGGTGATGACCCAGATAATGTGGCCATTCCTTATCTCACTGCCATTGGAGACCTCCTGGGTACCTCCTTTCTTGCCCTCGCCTTCCACTTCCTATATTTAATCGGAGACAAAGACGCTGATTTGGGAGATTAAGCCTGCGGAATTGAGTGACATCAGATTGAGAAAATGATCAACTTTAATCTGGGATTCATGTGTTACAAAATCAAACTAGGAACTGCACAGATGTTTATTCAATGGTCTTTAATTTTGAAGGAACTTTACCTTTTAAAGGATTAAGGTTATTATTGTTTTTTCTTCAAATATGAATCATTATCAAAGTGATGTTATAATTAGAAAGGAGAAAAAACAAGTATCACCACAAGCCAATCAGATTTTTTTTTTCAGTTTGGAAACATGCTTGACAAAATTGTTAATTGCATGCATGTTATCTTCCCAAATCTGGTATGTGAAATATTAAGAATATAATCCAAATTGATTGTGTTTGCTGCTTTTGTAAGTGTCTGAAACATTTCGTTTATGATAATATGGGGACAGAAAATTTGTTGCTAAACAAAGATCTGTACTTGTACCATTCTATTTAAGATTTGTGATAGAAATATTTGAAAGTTATGGTCTTGTCATTAAATGTAAATTGGTCACAGACATGTATGACAGATGTAAAGCAGATGTAATGGTATAGCAATTAGACGCAATGTACATATAGGAAGGTTGTTAGGTGTTCATATTTATTAAGCTCCTGTGATAAGAAATATTCTGTAGCTTGGAGAAAATTACATATTTACCACAGCATCACAAACAGCTAGAATATGTGGGCTTTCTGTACAGTCTGTAATGTAATATCAAATGGGGGGGGGGGAATTGTAGAATTTTAGTCTGAAGAAAATTGGCAACCATGATTTTGAGCCAAAAAAATGGAGATATGAGTTTTATTATAAAGTGGCTTTAAAGTTCTTTAATGAATATTTCATGTTTAGAGAAGGAGGATTTCATTTTGTATGTTCAGTGCAGTTTTGGTTATTTTCCAGAGTTTATTGGGTACATGTTTGGATTGTGTTGACCATCCCTGTCATTTTTGATAGTCAGTTTGTGAGATTCTTTACAGTCTTTTTCTGATTTGTCAGATGCCTCATACATTTCTCAGCGTATACATAAGTTGCACCACTGATATCATTAACCAAACAAAATTGCATATATCTAGATGGAGAGATTTGTTTTTATTGTATTTTTCAGTCTACAAAGTTATTGAGAAATTTGTTCAGTTACAGTGTTATTTAACTTTGTGTTTAACTTTTCCACAAAATAAGGATGTGCTTCCTGATTTGTAATCTAATACTATGTGGATACAATCTAATACTAATGCTCCCTACTGTGTGTACTAAGTCTAATATTGGTGTTTCTACAGTCCAATGTCTAATACTAGTAATTCTTACAGTGTGTACACAGTATATTTTTAGTATTCCCACAGTGTATAAGAAACCTAATACTTGTGCTTCTTACAGTATGTAAAAAGTCTAATACTAGTGTTCCCACATTAAACAGGAAGTTCAATTCTCTTGTCTATTACAGTGTGTATTTCTTTCTTAAATAATATCATAAAGTAGGCAGTAAAGTGTTGAAAAATTGTTGGTTGACTAGATTGTTGAAAAACTAAAATATTGGGGTCCCTTGAATTAGGTTTAAGCTAGTGTCAAAATTTCTCGCTCATTTGTGCAGAAAGGGAGGTGGCCCTAAATATGAGCATGTAGAGAAAAATTGAGATGATCACCCCCTGGTTTTGAGTTTATTGGAGGATTGGAAGGGATGGCCTACAAATTGATATATTGTTTATGTGCATTGGAATGTCGGAAACATAGAATATTGGACAAAACGTTATCATTGTCACCTATGGACAACTATTTAGTGGTGTCTGACCACAAGTGTAATGTGCTTCCTTCATCATACTTGCATTCTTGTACTACATACATATGATATTTCTGATAAATAGCTCAATGTGACTTATTTTATCAGTTACTTTTGTTTGTTTGCCCAGATCTAGGCCTTCAAATATGTTTGCTTACTGGTACTACTCATGAATTTAAATGTAGAATTCCTTGACTAGGTTCACATAAAAGTATTTGACCTGTATTATATTTTAACTTTGTTTACTCAATAAAATGTGCTGTCCTGTTGTATATGTAACAATATTTGTTCAATGGATATCAGTTTATACATCCATTAAAATGCTCAGTAACATGACCTGGAAGTAAACATGTGACAACCGGAGTTTTGAGGAAGATACATACACAAATGTTATATCACACAATTAAAATCTTATTTATTAATTTCTTGTACCAACAACTGAGAATTGCTCATATCTGTAACAAGACTCTATCCTCAAAATCTTGTTGCTTTTTTTTTATCGTTGTGTTTTCATTTATATACTCCTGCTTCTGACAATATATCAGGTAAATCAAAGTTGTCCCATTTTTTCAGCTAGATTGTTCAAATTGACAATAATTATACATTTCATATTGTATTTTCATAGTTAAGTACATACTGACCTGTTTTATGAGGCTGTTCAAAGTAAGAAGCAAAAATGGTCTGATGTTACAGGTGGTCTCTGAATTCAGGTGATTTGTACAGGGATAAACTACTTTGAGAGTCACACATCTGGGTCATATGAGGCAGGTAGTCAATAGGTTACTAATGCAGGCAAGAATTTATGAAATTTTGATCTAAGTTTTATATACAGTCGAGCCTGTTTCAAGAGACCGCCCAAGGGAAGGAGCAAAAAGGGTCACATATGACAGGTAGTCTCTTAATTCAGGTGATTTATGTAGGAAAAATTCATTTTGGGATCCATATGTTTTGGAAGCACACATTTAGGTCACATAAGACAGGTCTTCCTTTAATTCATTGGGTTGCTAAAGCAGGTTAGACTGTAAATTTCAGTTAGTCATTGAGAACATACCTCAAAAACTTATAAGCAGTTGTCTTTGATAGCTAAGGAATAACTTTAAAAAAAAAAAGAAATGTCACAAATTTATAAACAACAGTAGTTTATAGAAATTACAAATTCAAATTATTGAAAAAACCCACTTCATGATGAATTCAGCATTGTAAAAAAAACTCCCAAGACCAATTCTACCAGATATATAAAAATTTGTATTATTTACCGTGTTAACCTTGAATATATTTCTTGTCTACTCCTGGATCATTTGTATATATCTTTCATCACCTCTAATACACTTGTCTGCATCTTCTTCCATCAAACCTCCCCCTCTTAATGTTGACTATATCATTTTGTGTACCATATTCACATTCATGTTACATTGTATTATGCCCTCAATTCTCACATCTTCATAAAGTGCCAAATAATGGGATTATAGTATGTTGTAATTAGTGTATGGTAGACTTATTGTACATATGGATTTATTTTTAGCTTAAATTGACATGCTCTAGTCACATTGTAGACATTGGAAGTCGGACATCTGAGCTGGGCACCATAAACCTTGTGAATTTACTTAAGTCTGAAAAGATTCTCAAATCCAGCTCATCCTGAATTCTGATTGGCGGAGAGACTGGATTCTCAGACTTAGGTCAATTTTCAAATTTTATGGTGCCCAACCCTGATGTTTAGTTTGATAACATTAAAAACTGCTATGTCAGCATATTTGATTTCTATTGTAAGTTGATTCTCATATTGACTCATTCAACCCTATAGACACATTTGGATTTGTCAAAATCATTAATTTCATGAAGAGTCTATGATATTGTGGGGAGTAATGAGTTAAGAGTTAATTATAATTCTCAGAAGTTTTATCTGTGGTTAGAGTGGCTAAGACTATATTCTTGTGTTCAGACATCTTGAAATTTGTTTCTTTGTTACATATTTTTAGTAAAATGTCCTATACATAATATTTATTGTGCTATAATTCAAACCTTGAACCCTTTCAACACCAAAGACTGAAATAGACTGGTACAGACAATAGAAAAGGGTATACCATTCTGATACTTGGAATTGAAAGGGATAAATTCAGATTTTGTAGATATTTTAGAAATTTCTGCATCGTTTATGTATCTTATATTATATGTTCTATTTGTTGCTGATGTCATAAGAATTATTTCAGTGTATATGTACTGTTATGTAATATAACCTGTTGAATGTTTATCTTAAAACAACTCACAAACCCAGTGATAAGATGTTTTATGCCCTTATTCAGATTTGATTTATATCTTTAAAATAAATTAAAAAAAAAAAAAATACATTCCAAAAAAACCTATGCACCTTGTAAAATTCATCATCAGTAATAAAGAATGAGAATTTTCTATGACGCTTAAGTATGTTTAGATTTCAAACCAAAAAGTGCTTTTATTTTTTATGTGTTAAGTATAGATTATTATTGATTAAAAAGAAGTCTGCAGCAGTGTTGTAATTTCTCATGGATCTCTAAACTGAAGCCTCTTAAATATTACATTTGTAGGGCTTTTGTTTTAATATTTCTAAAATGCAATGTACATTTTTATAGATTTCTTTAATATACATGTATTGATCTAACTTGTTTGACAATCACTGTGATTTTCAGCAACACACTACTTAAGTTTGTGGGTCAGAGTTGTATACATCTGAGTCAGCTAAGTAAACATTAACACCATGTCTATGACTGTCTGCTTACAAGTGGACATATCCATAGATTAGCTCCAAGTACCTTATGACTCATTTAATATCATCATACATTTTTGAGTGTTAGGTGAAAATGAGGAGCTGTTTTGTTTAGTTATATAGATTAAGAACGGAAAGATTAGAAGGTCTAGTGATGGTGATTGGGTGGTGGAAGGGTTTCCTGTTGTAATGTTTTTATTCTTTAAATTGAGGAAATATTGATTATTTTTTAAAGAGAATAAAATAAGGACTAGATTCTTCTGGAGATCATTGATTAGCATTGGATTCAGTCAATGATTATCTCCCCTTGCATAGTTTTGAGTTAATGTTAAAATATTTATTGAAACTGTTCATTGATGTCTATGACTTTTCTGTTCTGACTGATTAATTGACCTCGAGATATTTTGAGTGTGATAATTTGTTACCTGATTTAAGGGCTGTACAAATAAACCAGGTAGTTTGAAGATGTAAAGCACATGAGGAAATTTGTAACCCTTAATTCTCTTGAATTTGATTACCAGTAACTATTTTCTTTCTTAATTTTGATTTGCAGTAACCCTTTATTTCTAAACTCAAATTTCAAGTCACTCTTTACTATCATAGCTTTGATTTCCATTTTTTTTTTATTTCAAAATAGTATTTATTTTAAAAAGTAATTATTTTGTTAATATATATATATATAAATATCTTATATTTATTGTATAAGAAATAAGATTCCATGTCCTTTGGGGGTCAACAACACAAAACTTCTTTGACATGTAAATGATCTCTTTCTGCATAAGAAAAGGTCCTTAGCTCACTGCATATTATAAAGTCCTTGGCACCAGCTTATAGGATAAAGTTATAAGCACACTGCATAGTCCTCTGCAAAATTCTGTGTAGCCTCTGTCAACTAAATGCTGTCATATTATAACTGATATACGTGAAACCTGGAGACAAAACAACAACAATTTCATCTAAATTTGACACTTAAAATTAACTTGAACTATTTGTAGAGCTCTTCTATTTTTCCCCTGTTTTATATTCAGAAGAATCATTACACTAAGTATCAGTATTGAAAAAAAAACCTCATTCGTACGCAACACTTTTGCATATGTTTAACCCTCTCTGTATCTTTTATTTCCAGCAGGCATTGTGATTGCCATCTTACAATTCATTGTTATTTCCCTTTTTACAGATTAGATCTGTAATCTGTAGGGTTTATTGTATTATACAACGTTTAAGATACTGTGGTACCACTTATACTGGGCTGTACATAAGAAAGGGTGAACTGAATTTTGTCACATTGAACGGGAATGTTACAAAATAAAAATAACGGGAATGTTACAAATAAAAACCTGTGATTCATATATCATCTTATTTCATATGTATTTGTATTTACAGAGCCATGTGTTAGTTGATCTCTTAACTCATTGACCCCTGGAATTTTAAAATGGAATCTTCCAGTGAATGAAAAGGATTTGTCTAAGTGTGGCATCAGGGGTCAATGAGTTAAAATGGATTTATTCACCTTAATTTTGAATTCAAGAAGAGTCATAAAGTACTGGACATTTTCCAAATAATTCTTGGCCTTAGAACTTGATAATTGGCCAAATTTAAGCAATGGTGTTAACCTATATCAGGGTAAATTGGACAACCCACCTCTTGGGAGGGGGTTTAGTCTGACAAGAAGACAAGGTAAATTAGCAGATTTTGACGAATCAGACTCGAGTACCGTTTTACACAACAGAACAATAATGATCCATAATGCACAAGTAGCCAATGAAATGTTTTGCTCAATTACATTGTAAGTTTTCCTGAAAACGCGCACTTATACAGAAAACAGAACAAACTGGCTTATAAACTTAATGCTTGTTACTTTTATTGAATTTTTTTTCAAAAAATAAGTAGACGTATCAATGAAAAGTAAAGGCATGGTCGGTTATAAGTAAAGGCAGGCCCACCAGATAACCCTACCAAGGTGATGTTTAATATACTTCTCTGTATCATACTAGGTAACCGGGTATTTAAATTTGTATATATGTAGACGTGTCGTAGGCCTTTTGATTTACGTATCAGCTGTCCTGACTACATGATGACCGAGAAATTAACAAAGTGCTATTTTCATGCATACATCTGTAATACTTCTCTGTATGTATACAATTCTATTGGTGATCCCCCTCTTATGTAGAGAACACAGAGAGGAACCTTTGTAGTAGGTTTATAAGTATCTGAACACTTGCCCTGTAATCGGTGTAGAATGACACCGTGGCCTCTGACGTGAACCTGTTATAGGACAGGGAAGTGTACGCACTGGTCATCCACCGATCGGAATTTGATACGCACATTTGACGATAACTTTGTATAAGGATCGGTTAGATGTGTTAATTATCCCACGTAATCCTATCGATTTTCCTCTCTCTAAGTCTGATAAACAATTTGCTTGAAAAGGTCATCAAGGAAATATATATTATATTGTGTAAATTCGGTGAATTTGATCACAAGGAAAAACAGGAAACTGGTGAATGATTGGGATGTAAGTGCACATCGTAAATCTCTTAGACATAGGCGATTCTGGTAGATTTATCATGCAGACATACACCCAATTACGTAATCACACAATAAACTGCTAAGATTACAAACTCAACTCCATGTAAACACTTATTGAATTTGAATGAAGGAAGTCCCTGTATATCGACCTCAAATTTATATCACCATCGTACGCTATGGCAAATTAATATATACCAATCAAATACTTATTCATGAAAGGTAATGGGGAAATTTACTTTAGATATTTTTCTGTTGGATTATAGGAGAATTGTAGTGTTGTAATAGAAAAAAAAAATGTGTGGTTAAT
Organism: Pinna nobilis; assembly: GCA_016161895.1. NCBI lineage: Eukaryota > Metazoa > Mollusca > Bivalvia > Pterioida > Pinnidae > Pinna > Pinna nobilis. Next base: position 10,060 of record JACSZP010004406.1, on the reverse strand, counting down.
AATTTAGAGAACGGGTTTCCTTTTTGGAACAGCTGCCAAGTTTTGCAGCCACAATTTGTTTGGATAGTCAAGTCATCCAATAATATAGTAGAACAGCGTGTTTTGTATATATCAGAACTAGGCAACGATAATTTAAGCGCTATTCAAAAAATATCTACGTTTTCACGGTGCTTTGATTTAGCGGGATGTTTTCCCTCATGTGATTATATGTGGGAAACATAGTCGGATACAGTTTTACGTTGCAGAATAATATTTCCATTTAATTTAACGATGCAATTTCAATCTAAATCTTATAAAATATGTATATTTTATAGCCTTAGTGCGAGGTACAAATTCGAGATATTGTAGAATTTATTAATTTGGAACAGAAACGTATATAACACGTGTTATATACGTCTCTGTTTGGAATAACTAAAAATCTCCAAATCGCTTTATTAATCCCGGGACTAATTCTTTCAAATAAAAACGAATTTGAAATGGTGTTGGAAGTATAATCAATTAAATTCACAACGATATGTACTTTTCATAACTTTTTAAAACAAAATTGTAGAAGAACCAAGGGATATTGGAAAATCCTTGTCCCAATAAGCACGACCAGTTGAGGAATAATAACGATTTCAGCGTGAAAAACAAATTACAAATCCCTAATGGGATGTGAACAGGTGCCCGGAAGGAGCCAGCGTCCCCTGTTGTCATGCCGCATCCGTCGCTAATTATACTAGTATCCCACACGTATGGATGGATCAAGGTTGTTACGAGTATAACTTGAGCCAATCTTTAATATAAAAAGATTTACAATGGTCCTGATTGTCTGTCAGTCTGATGAATTATATCATGTTCATTCTTTTTGGTAAGACCCCCCGGTAAATCCAAAAAGTATAAACATGATAATTATGAATGGTAATTGATACTCCGTGTTAAGATTGTCATATGTAATTTTGTATAAATGGTTATTTTCGCTCTAATAGACTTGTCACCCCATTTTACAATTGCCCAGTCTCATCATAATTATATTCAATGAATTTACCGTTTTCAATTCGATTGGCCTAGTTATAAATTAGCTCACTTATGATAAGGGCGAAAGGGACAAAAATAAAACAGTGGCGAAAATTTACCTGTATACAGTACTAATTGTCACTAAGCACATCACTGCTTCCTCTAGCTACACCGATACCTTGGTATCTATGATTTTGTGTACATTATATACCACAAATTAAATCGATGACGGGTGCCGCGCGCGGAGCAGGAGTTGCTTGCCCTTCCGGAGCACCTCAACTCACCGCTGGTTTTTGGTGGGGTTCGTGTTACTTTATTTTTCGGTTTTACACGTCTTGCTGTGTTGATAGCTGTTTGTATTGTCTCTTTTTTATTTGGCCATGCTTTCGTCTGCTTTTGGATTTTTGAATTATTGATTACCCCTTTGGTATCTTCTACTGTCAGCTTTTTTTTCTCTGTGTATTTAACTGTCCTTTTTGGTCGTTGGTTTTGTATTGTTTCATATTACGCCACACTCGACAATCTGTAAGTTACATGGTTTGTGTTGATGGAGGAAATCTGGGTACAAATGTACTCGGGAAGAGACAGCCTACCTTCCGAAAGTAAACTGGCATACTTTCTCACATAATTAACGTAGGTTCAAGCAAGTCTCAAGTCCTTACTACCGAGATGTGAGAGATCAATTAGTATAAAGCACGATGTTCTAATTATTCGGTCACAGACCTCCATTTTCTTTATCATCACTTAAGACTTATATATACTAAAAACTACTATTTCAGACAAAGAAGTGTTTACAAATTTAAAAAAAAAATACTTAAGTAGCCTTAATGTAAAAGATTTAGATATTCTTGTAAATGCACTGTATCTGTATAAACGTCCGGAATCAGAAACAAAAATGTGCAAAATAATTGTGAACATCAAACGTTTTATTGAAACCAAGGTTGTAATGGTTTATTTTAACAAATACCGGTATAAGACTGCGTTTTATCACAATTTCTTTTCGGAAGTGTATAATATCAGTGTACCTTCTTATAGGCTTTCCCATAAGGCCTTTCCATAGGCAGCTTTCTGTGCAAATATGGTAATGCTTTTATAAATACATTATTAACACACATTTCAAGAGCAACTTCCATGACCCTAGATCACTTCTGGTTAGACTATACCAACGACCAAAATATCAAAGCGGCAATTTTTTCACAAGTAGAATTGTATATACGTATGTTACCCAGCTCTGACTTGAACAATAAAAGTATAGTTTCCAAAGTGCAAAGTATATTTTAGAGATTCCGATTTCAGCGAAATATCTATAACGCATCTAGGAATAGTCTATTAAAAACAAATGCTATGAATGCATTTGTTAGTGCTTGATATATCGAACCATCGACGCAAACATGAAATGCATATTTAATTTAGACAAACGAGGAAAGACGGAGATGATACACTATCGACCAATGTACCAAGAGTAAATTATATATGGTTAACTCTATGTAACAAAACACATTTTTGTGTTTCTTTGGAGGAGAATGAACCAGTTATACGTCAAGCTAGTGTCACGTACTGCTAACATTGTGAGCTACATTTTCATTGGCTACATACAGACAAATATATTTCTAACCAATTACCATAACTGTATACAATGTATATGTAAATGTTATCACCTTAGCTAGTTATACACTTGTTGATGTATATCATCACGTGGTACGGTATTTGACAGTGTTTGATTGGTCGACTGTATAGACGAAGGCGCTCTCTTCACCTAGTTACATTACCTTATACATGTATAAGTATACTATGTATCCGTCATGCATGACTGGTCTTTACCTGATTATAACGAATAAAACAAGATAAAAAAAAATGTTGGCACGGAATGCATTTACACTTTACTAACAAGTTGTTGTCAACATGATGCCAGAATTCACCTACAGTGTCAAAGTTTAGCAAATATGATTAAAATAACATTAAATATTACTTAATTGTTTGTCAAATACTGAAGAAATCAAAGGATGAATATAAAGATGGACCAACACACAAACCAAAACCTGTACACAGCTATAAAATACACTATGTTCTCGTAGCAAGTGAGGCCGGTCAGCAAGCGAAACTCTGGCAGCAAGTTTGGGCGGTCAGCAAACGAAACTCTCGCATCAAGTGTGGCCGGTCAGCAAACGAAACTCTCGAATCAAGTGTGGCCGGTCAGCAAGGGAGACTCTCGCAGCAAGTGTGGCCGGTCAGCAAGCGAAACTCTGGCAGCAAGTTTGGCCGGTCAACAAACGAAACTCTCGCATCAAGTGTGGCAGGTCAGCAAACGAAACTCTCGCATCAAGTGTGGCCGGTCAGCAAACGAAAGTCTCAGATCAAGTGTGGCCGGTTAACAAGGGAAACTCTGGCAGCAAGTATGGCCGGTTAGCAAGGGAAACTTACTTTTACTCAACACCTGATCTCACCTCTGGGTTTGTCAGAGGTCCGCGTTTGTACAATATTCCCCTAATTTGTATATTCTCCCCTGATTCTTCTTGCTATTGATACCTAGGTACCTGTGATTGTCATACTTTAGAAAATACTTAAAGCTTAACTAAACTGAGCTATGTGATTGATATATGTATTAGTCTTTGAATTTTTTTCAATCCTGACTCATTTCACCTGATTTTGATTGGGAAATCGCAATTGGTGTGAAGGGCCATTAGGTATTACTTCTTCCTCAAGATATATTATCCCGTCTCTGGATTGCTAAATACAATGATTGTATACCTTCCCTTGTGGAGAGGATAGTGCATTGTATCATTAAGTTATTTTATTACACCTTTTGAATATTTCTTTGACATATCAAGAACATATTGTATAAATAGGAGAAAAATTCAGATTAACTTTGTTCAACAGACTACTACGTTTGACTTTTTCATGACGTACCAATAAAATATCATGCTAACAAAGAGAAGTAAAAGTTACTTAACGCAAATGTTAGCCATGTTTTTATATTAGTGCTTTGTCTAGCACGCTTCCTGTACATTCATGTACAGCGCTAAGATAATGCCTATATCATCGTCGGCGAGAGTTCTAGATTTTTGTTAATTATCTTTTTACAATGGGCGGTTTCATTCCAATATCGATAGGCCATTGAGGAGAGCCAAGTTTAGCTGTCGAGCTATCGGCAATCTTCGTTAAAAATTAAGTATTTTGTTACACGATAAATAATTTGTTCATTCGGAATTTGCAATACCGAGACCATAGATATTCCAAACTAATGACCTGGAGTTTTCCTTGGTGCTTCTTCGTTTTATATCCGCGTAAAAAAAAGAAAATTAAAGATTTCAAAGGTGCATTAAAATTTTTAAAAAATGAACGACAGACAGTACCATGGCCAAAACAAAAAGTTACGATCCTACCAACAGTAATACACATAATGATACAAAACTAAAAACTGAATAAGACGGATCCCACTTAATACTGGGGTGAGATCAGGTGCCACATAATGGTAAGCAACTCCTGTTCAGCCCGTTACCCAAATATTGATTTGCATAATGTATTCTGTTACCCTACAATGTACAAAGAAACCTATAGTACATAAAAGACGAAACAGTCTTTTTTTTATATTCAAATATGCAAACCTAAAATGCTTGATAAAGCATTGACTTACATAAAAAGCAAATATACAGCAATGACTTTGTGTTTATTGATGACTAGTATTTGGCATTCCACACCTACACAAATTGCTAAAGCATACCTTGTAATAAGTTTCCATCTGTGACAATGCGTGGTAGACTAAGTAATCAATCTCATTGATTTTTAAAATGAGCATCAAAAACGATCGGTAAATGACATTTACAGAATATAAATGTCGAAACTGACAAAATGTATTTAACACCGTGGTTTATGTTTAAATTTTGTCGATAGAACTATAGATAGGAATGAGGAAGTCGTTAGGTAAAGTGAATGTCGTGACGAATTATGACAATGATCAAAGAATATTATAAAGACAAGATAAAAGAATGTCATTCAGCTAAAATTTTATTTCTGATTCTCTATCAGCTGGTTAGGTCTCAGGTTTATTATCATTTGTTCTTTTTTAAAGCTGAAATTATTCAATGGTTACAGACTCTCATCACGTACAGAATAATCATATGTGTCAACAGACAAAAAACTCGGGCCTCCATGGCCGAGTGGTTAGCGTATGCGACTTCGAATCGAAGGGTCCGGGTTTCGAATCCGCGCAGCGCCATTTTTCGGTTGGCCGTCCCTGTCTTTCGGGTGAGACGGTAAAAACCGAGGTCCGGTGTCACAGTAGGTGTTGGCACGTTAAAGAACCCTCCCTGCTCTCTCGGCCATCAGTGCCGAGCACAGACAAAATTTGTCGCCCTTCACCGTCACACGTTGACGTCTCCATATGAGTGAAATATTCTTGAGTGTGACGTTAAACAACAGTACAACAAAAAGACAAAAAGTTCACGGTGAACTATCACCAATTGTTACACATTAATAATAGGGGAAAATTTTAGTAACACGACCGTCTCCGAAAAGCAATTTGTCTATGTTGTATAATGTAATGTTATCTCCAGAATGTCTGCATTTTCCTTTAGCAGTCTTGAAAAAAGTGACTTATGACTATTACACATTCGCAGGGCTTTTATTTCGCGAATATATACATGTGTTTCTCTTAAACAGTTTGCAAAATTATATCATGAGTATAAATGTGAATACATGTATTTGTTTAACTTTGCACTAATAAATATGTAAGAAGTATTTTTAAAAAAAAGTTAAAAGTCACAACATCTGCAGGGCCAATAACAAACCATAAGATAATAGGACTGTGTTTGGTTATGCCTGTTAATAGTGAGTTTTAGAATAGCGTGCATTATACCATACTTCAAATTAAAATTGTCGACTGTATTTTCCATGATGGCATCAATGGCTAGACTCGGACAACGGGTATTTATCCATTCGCACGCTAGTATCTATGTTATTCCATTAAATCAAATATCATGCTTTGAGATTGTGTAAATCAAACTGTATTTGGATAACGAAATAAGTTTTCTTTTCGTCAGAGAATGCACTCGGTGTACGTCTCTCGGAATCTTATCTGCGTGCGTAATTGGACACTATTTATAATCTTACTACTGACGTAATAAATCAAACTGAAGTAAATGAAAATTTCAAGTCAATGACCCTTTTTTTGGCACCAAATTTTGGCATATAACTTTGATGATCAAGTTATCCAAAAAGTTATACATCAGAGATATTTTAATACAGATATTCATTAATTTGGTTGTAATCAGTTGAGTACAGTACACGCGTACTTCATTTATAAACCCCTTCAACACGGATGTACTTTAGAAAATTTTGTGCGAGTAAGGGAAATCGGTAATACACAATGAAACGTTGTTTATATGACATCCTACACTTTGTACGGTATATATGGCACATACTTAGGTAAATTCCCTTTTCAGCTGGTAAATAAAAGTATTCATGTGCAAATCATATATCACCGGTATATAAAAGGAGGAGGTACATTATACAACCTACCTGCAAAAAAAGGTCAATATTCGAGAACAAACACGTGTGCATAAACTATCACAGGTGGAAAAGAGGAAGAACTCTGTCTGACGGAGGTTACAATTACTCTGGAAGAAACAACTTACGGGGGTCAATGATGTCTTCATCTGACACAATATAACGACGTCAGAGATAAAGTAGGGATTTTGAAAAGAAAAAAAAATAATAATCTTATTTAGAATATAAATAACAATGAAAATGTAAAGGTAATGAACAATGATCGATCTCATAATTCCTATAAGGAATATGAAATAGAGATTGGGGAAACACGAACCCCAGTATACACTAGAAGTGGGATCAGGTGCCTAGGAGGAGTAAGCATCCTTTGTCGACCGGTCACATTTGTCGTGAGCCCTATATCAGGTACACGGAGTAATCCGTAGTCAAAATCAATGTGTAAAGAACAGTCTAACAACCGGTACGGAACACGTCAGAAAGCATTAGACCCAGTGACAGGCAGTTTCGGTTAACCAGATAATTTTACGGGCCGTAGAATCTACGAAAAACTGACTTTAACCGAGACTGTTGAAACCCCTGCAAATCCATCTTGTTTGTCAGTAATATATACAGACTCTTACTTATCAAATCAGTTGAGAGACATAAAGTCCATATGGAGGTGATGATGGAGTGTTGCTACATAAATATGGGAAGTTGACGATGGTGAAACTGAAGTCATCTCGTTTATCATATACATGTACATGTAGATGAGTTATCAGTTTACCGCGTTTACGTCTATGTTGATATCGAGATAATAAAAATGAGTCGGCCAAAACAAAATAATCAAATAATATATATATATGTGAACAAAAGAAGAAATTAATAAAAAAAAACCTGAAAAGATAAATACATGTAACCAAAATCATTTAGCGAAAATGTATATAAACATGTATATATATATATATAATATATCAGTAGTAGTGTTGATTCATTACATTATCACACAAGTGGTCATGCTAAATAGATAGAGGTTATCAAGTGCATTGAATGTTTGAAGATATTAAACGTGATGTCACCCGATTCGAACTCACTTCATATAATCAGATTACTTTGTTTACGGAAAATGATATTCAACTGAAACAAGAACTGAAAAGAGCTAAAGTATTTATCAGAAAAGATGTTGCGTTGTTCACTGCGAATCGACGTGATCTAATTCCAGTGGTGAAGAGGTTTTCCTTTCGTTAACATTAGTCAAGAACTATGCTCTGGTTTCAATTTTGTAAAGTGCGTGGTAATGAGAATAGGATAACTGCGTATAACTAATACATACTAACAAGAAAAAATGATGATAAGATTGAATGAGGACGTGGAAAAGAGGAAAAAGAAAAGTTATGTTTAAGTTCTGTAAATCCAGAAATTTCTGCGAAACTTTATTTTGGCGACTCGGTGTTTTTATGGTTATTCGCGAGAGAATACATTCTCGACATTGTTGCCAAAGGTAACCACCGTATGCTGTATGGTGCACGTTTATTTCAAGGTAGAATATTCAGCGATACATTTATTTTTGCGAGAAAGTACCCTTGCGAAATTAAATATCAATCGAACTGGATTTACATATTGTTGGTACGAAGCCAAAATGAAGAAGTGCAAATGCTTATTTGATTCATCAAGTCCTAATATATATGTAGGAAATAAAACATGATTACAACCTCAAAATGAGAGAAACAACTGTGAGTCCCGCACTTAATGGGAACAGGTGAGCGAAACGATTCTACATCCCCAGCAAAGACATGACATACCTGTCTAATGACCTAAGAAATGCTCAAGTTAGGTAGAGGTCAAACCAGTTATCAAGTTCGGTATAACGCGGTACAGTCGCAATATATGACTATTAATCATAGGATAACACGAGCTCAGGGAAACTGAATCATCTGATTGAACAAGTCTATTATGAGATGGTTTCCTTTTGGAAGACAAAAGTAAGCATCACAGAATAATAATAATAAACGTGCTGCATCTTGATGGTCACTGGTCTTTCAAATGAGATTATCTTTGGCCGAGAGAAAAGCTTCGCTATAAATGCAAGAAAATGAAACAAACTTTTAATTTGAATTTCGAACTGAGACAATCAACCGTCAATTTAGAGGCATGGATTTAATTGGTGGTCTATTTTCTTCAATTTAAATGTATATGCAAATTTTAATTCAATTGCCGGTACATAAATTCATCTTTAATTGTCATCTGAAATTACTTTAAATTTGAATAACGATTTAAGACAATTCGCCGCCAATTTAAAGACGCACGGACATAATTGATAGCCTTTTTTTTCTTGATGAATATGCAAATTCTAATTCAATTGCCGATGAATAAATTAGTCTTTAATTGTCTTCGGAAATCCGTATATAAGTGCAAAGTTGTAGGAAGTATGACATCAGTAATTGAATAGTAAACAGATAATCGTCCTTTTCAGAGGAAAAGAGAAAACTACGCACACATTTGGTGGTTACAAGAAATTCAAAGGAGTAGCGAACTCAGCGTATAACTTAATCTTCACCTCTTTGAAAGAGCAATTTCTTTGAACTCGCGCGGAACACATCTTGTCTATTATAAAGCTGACGTGGACGACTGTACAGTAACGCGCCAAAAGTATGTCAACAAATGCCATTTTTCCAAAGCTTTCTGTGCTATTTTTTCAGTTTCTGTTACAAATTTATGCTTTAATCAGTTCATTTAAAATTCTATATGTTGAAAGAATAAAAATTATCTAATTTCCCCTATTTTTTTTTTGTTTTCGTTTCTTTAAAGGTTTATGTCTGAGAAGTTACAGTTTTCTTTTCACCAAATATTTTGTTGGCAGTTTGCAACATAAACAAAAATGGAAATGATGCTACAGATTTTGTGTGTAACTTATAAACATTTGCCTTTTTCATGTGCAATGGGTCATAAGATTTCATTCATTACTAGTATATCATTTAGGACAATTATCTAAATGAAAATTATTGAACATTGAAAGCAATCAGAAACATACTTTTGGCATTTGATTGGACACTGAAATGCTGACGGTCGAGTTTGATTGGTCATTGACAGAGGCCATGAAATTTGCCCTCTTAATGGGATTTCATTAGATCTAATTGCGGCACAGAATAGAAAAAACACACTGAAGATAGAACTTTATTTAATCCAATAACCTCTGAAATCCTTTTCCTTAAATCCAAATGTCTCTGTAGAGGTGAATGTGTTAAATTGTATAAAACCGTAGATTCTAATCCGCTTCACTGAGGCGCAATTTTATCACGCATGTTTTACTTTTTCCGTTTCCTGATTGCTCGATTACTTTGATTTGGGGGATTTTAAATACCAAACTTAAAGCTGTGCATAGTGTATATGATCTTTTTTTTGTTAAAAGTTATTTACTGCCAGACATATGTCATTCAGATAATCTTGATATATTTATGGTTGTCTTTATTTAGATATCAATGAAGTACATTGTGTATATCAAAGTGTTGTTCAATCCTTATTCCCTCTTCTTGCATGTGGTTTATATAAATATATATATATATATATAAGAGGGGAAAAATCT
>JACSZP010004403.1:809-22145 GCA_016161895.1 Pinna nobilis | reverse complement strand
CGTTAATCGGCTATTCCCGCCATTAAGCTATTGCAATATCCATATAAGGAGAGAGTTCGTTGTATATCTAATCTCAAGTAATGATTAGTTTCATACAAAATAATAGAAGAGTGTGGAAAGCAAAAATTAAAAGTATAACAAAGCATTTGTAGACAGGGTTTTCGGTCAGCATGTGTTATGGTGTACCCTAGAACCAAACTGTTGCCTGATGCCGAAGTTTGGTCCTCCGGAACAACAAAACACATATTGACCCCACACCCAGTCAACATGTATATTGTTTTGCACATTTTCTGTATTGGAAATATGCCATGAAATCCATCGAGTGAAGAAAAAAATGATTTAAGAGACTACAAATTAAAAATTCTGGGTAGTTTACACCTTTTTATTTGGCTTATCAATATCAGAGGTTGGCAATGTTTTAAATGAATTATAATTCATCATAATAAAGATACGTCGATGATACTACTACTTCTACTTCTACTACTACTACTACAGTGGAACCTCGCCTAAAGTCCACCTCGCTTAGGAGACCACCTCACTATTAAGACCAGCAAAAGCCACAAAAATTCAGTCTGTTTTTCATTCTTAAAAGCTATTTCAACCTCACTTAGGAGACCACCTCACTAATCAGACCAGTTTAAGCCAGTCACTTGGGTGGTCTTAATAGCTACTACTACTACTACTACTACTACTACTACTACAAATGATGATGATGATGATGATGATGATGATGATGATGATGATGATCAATTTGGAAACAATTTATTCAACACTTACGAATTTTCAGGTCTGTCATTGGTCTTTGAACTAGGCAACAAACACTATTATGATAACTTTATTGAACGGTTTACTCGTTGGTTTAGGTAAACTTAAAACAGAACACTTAATTTTTATTTCTGTTGCATTGATAAATAACCAAATATAAAAAGAAATCAGATGGGATTTTTTTACTACCGTCTCTTCCTCCTTTACGCTTCTTGTCAGAAAGATGATGAAAATGTAAAGGTAATGAACATTGATCGATCTCATAAATCATATAAGGTATGCAAAATAAGAGTTTACACAAAAGTCTGTATGTCATCCAAAACACAGCATATGTGTACCAGTATCTTCAATGGATCGTATAAATTGAACGATCCATATGATCCAAATTATAAAAATAAATGTAAAACCAATAGTTGATATAGTTTGTTTTTTTTTGGGGGGGGGGGGTTGTTATTATTATTTTTTTGCAAGTCTGTATGAAAGAGGTTATGATAATGACACTAAGATTGGTGAAGACATAACAAGCATCTTACTTGCACAATGTTGTATTCCGTTTCCGCTGTAGCCGTACGCACATCGACACTGGTCATTAACGCAAACTGCATGTTCAGCACATATTTTGAAGCCACATTTTGACAATGCTGAAGTTATTACAAGAAATCATAGGATAGTGAATAATGCGATGTCTCTCACGAAAATTATACGAATACAGCGCATAGAATGTCAAAGGCAACATTTCATGGATAGTAAAATCTTGTTGAATTCATAAAAGATCGCCGTCACTTAATAACATTGAAACAAAGTCCCTTTCCACAATGATGCTATAGAAATTCTAATTAAAGAATGAATATATGCAAAAAGAATATAATATAAGGGACTAAAAACATTCTAGTGATAGTGAGTTGTGATAGCTATAGTGAGCTGTACTGACATTCAACATAGTTTAGTCAGTGAGGTCTATCTAAATACATGTCTCTCCTAAGCAAGAAATTTTTCTCATCATACTTTCTTAATCTTATACTATCATTTACTTTAATATCTCCAGATACTTACGTCGACATTCCTTGTACGGATCACCATGGTAACCAGGTACACACGAGCATTCTCCATTTTGACACTCGGCATAGTGACCACACTTTTTACCGTTACACAATGCTGTACATAAGAAAGAGCAAAACAGATAATAATGAGAAGTGAAAACCAGAAGGAATGACTAATATAGTCTTATTCAAATTACGACATTAAATCATATTATACTGGAAGTTGAAAAAAGGAAGAGAGTTGTTTCTTCTTTGGGAAAATGAATCTTATTTAAGACATTGTACGATACGGGGACATATTTTTACCCCATGCCTTATTTTACGAAGCCGGTTGTGATAGCCAAGTATTCATTAGAAAGTTTGCAACTCTTCGCGTCCTTCATATCAAGCACTCGCTGCAAGAGATGATGAAGGCAATACCTCGATAAGTTTATCTTCTTCACTGAATGATTCTATTACTAAATTAAGAGTCATTTCGAATGCACCTGTTATGTGATAAAAGAAACAAAACAAGAGGAATTAATCGCTGACCAGGCATTATCTCTGTGTTAAAGTAACACTACATACCTTATGGCATATCATAAATATTCACGCGCTTTTGCAAAAAATCTATTCATAATCCGCTGTCAGTATCAGGTTTATCATAAGATCTTTGTACAGGTAATTTGTTTCTCGTATTTTGCCATAGATAAAGGAAAAATAGCATTGAAATCCATACATCATTGGGAAATTTATTATCGTAAAAGAATCGGATATCAATGAGTAGAATTTATGCCCCGATTATATTTCGCCAATAAAGCATTAAGATATTTCATCGATGCAGCCATGTACAATCTATGCATTTATAGCATTCCAAAAAATGTTATCAGTACATGTACATGATAAGCCGCAACAGTTCACATGTTCAAATGGAATCCTTCAGTAACAAAATGAAAGATACAGAGTAAACAATCGTCCATGAGACAATATGCAAATACAGTGAAAGTAGAACAGACATAGACTCCTGAAAATCCAAAGATGGGACCGGGTGTTTTGGAGGAGTGAGCCCCATCGAAAACGCCACATCTACCGTACGCCCAAGCTATGACCCCACTTTATCTAGGGTGTGGAATCGGTTCACTGGTGAAAATGTATAAAATTTAAAGATGCTTTTTAGATTTAGCAGAAAGTATTTTTTCCCGCTCTTCAATTTTGCGATAGGTAACACGGAGCAATGAAAATGTTGTTTAGAAGTGATCCGCAAGCACTCATACCATACATGAATGTATCATGCTGTTTCGTAGTTTGATCATGTTACAGGTATTTTTATACCTGTCAAGTCCAGTCGAACCCGGATAATTATATTGAATCTGACGGGAATGGGCTTTTCTTTTAAATAAACAGGGTTTTCAAAACAACCTGTTAATCTCATGCGTACGTAAGTTAGCTGGGGAATGAAAGTCATGTTTAATTAGACAAAATAAAAATATATCCGAGTTCAATATAAGTGGGCTCCACTGTAGTTCATTAAAACATTATTTTAGAAGTCATACAAAACTGAATATTTTAGAAATATAAAGCTCGCAAATTCGTTAGAATGAAAGTGACTCAATCGTATACTGCGTAAATTGACTAATTAAAGAGTTACTGGCTACCTTTGAATATATTTTTTACTCTGTATTTACAGTTTTATTTCTGCATAATTGTGAAAATTTGTATCTCGTTAAACCATAAAAGAAGTCTTACGCTTGCACTTCTGGAAGCCGTTTCCATAGTAATTTCTGTAGCATGTACACTTGTTATTCCAACACATTGCATGTAATGCGCAATACTTGCCGTCACAAAATTCTTGACCTGTCAAGAAAAATGAACTATTCAAATATAAATAGTTGCATGAGAGAGGAAATACCTTACAATGAAAATCAATATTTACGAGAAATTCAGTTGTATGTATCTTGATCTGGTATCATTTCATTGACAAGTTCTTTGTAGCCCTACGAAGGTCTATGTAAATCGTTCTTTATTAGAAACACGAATGCCACACCGATGGGAAAATTATCAGAGTATGATTATGTCCGTTTTATGATGCTGAAAGAATCATGCACACAAAGACCCATACTCAGTAATTACAAAGATGAAAGGTCCGTTACAAATTGGTATCTTTTAATCTTTTTTATTTGGATCCTTTGATGCTTGTTGCTTCCTATTTCAACATCCTTGATGTTATAATACGATACCGTCAATTCAGTACAGGCTTCTAAATTAGGTTTTGGACTTCATCAAACGCTGTGAGAAGAATATAAATCGGTTAACCGATTTTTAACATTTGATATTGGTTAAACTGTACAATTTGAAAGCCAGAAAATAATACGCGACGGTATATTTTGGACTCGAGCCCGCGACACCCTGGTCTTGATGTAAACACTCTGTCCATTTCAATTCATCTGAGTATTTGCAAACCTTTTAAAGTGTACGGTATGTCAACTCTGTTTTCGGTGGATATACAATGCACTACGTGATAAAATTCCAGAGTTTTAAGTGCAAACCTGAATAATTTATACGTTGCTCACTGGTTTTTCAATAGACCTACATTGTCAAGTGACAAGACCAATTATATTTGGTAGCAAAAGATTAGCACCAGGAGAATTGAATTGTGCTCTTTATTTTCTCCAACACAAAACGTCTTGATAAAATCGGCTGATGAGTTTTCCCAAATGCCAAGCGAATATTTAACCACCAGACAAGAAATTCATTCTCTTTTTTACAAATACAGTTGAATCTCGAAAACTCGAAGTGCTCGGGACCGCTGATAAACTTCGAGTTTTCGAGACTTCGAGTTTTCAAAAATACGATATCTCTTAAGCTGAACACTATTTCGCCGACACAAACCCTTTTGTTCACTCCCTTCTCTGTACACTATTCTTATTTCGCATTCATTTGGCAAATTTTCTTACATAATTAGAAAATGTCGTCGTCTTGATCGCTAAGTCAACAAAAATATTGGCATTTCAAGAGAGTGAGATGACATTTCACAGGTATTTCAAGCTTTGGACTGTGAGAATTATTCGAGATATCGAAAATTTCGAGATCAACATTCGAAAGACCGAGAGTTAATTTCTTTAATTTATTAAGAGAAAAAATCAGGACCTTAGCTTAACTTCGAGAGATCGAGAACTTCGAGAGATCGACGTTCGAGTTTTCAAGATTCAACTGTATCTGTATCTGTTAAATAGCCATAAATGGATGACATTCATTATGAATACAAGTGCATCTTTACTCCAAGATGAAATGAATTGATATATTTAAATTTTTAATGCTTTTGATACTTGCAGTATAAACAAATTGGTAATGAAACAAATAATGCTTTATACATATTCGTACAAATATTAAAGACAGAAATGTATAAATATTTGTTTCATTGAAAAACAAAAACCATCATGAAGGCAATATACATACGTTCACACTTGATATATGGATTGCCCCGGAATCCCTCAAGACAGACACATTTGCTATTAATGCACTTAGCATACTCCGAGCATTTTCTGCTGTGACACAACTCTGCAAGAAAATTACTATTTTAAGTAGTTGAATTGTGTGTGCTATATAGGATACAAAATTCTTGCGGAGCACAAATGCTTATGACGGACCCAGGACTATTATCGCAGTAGATTTGCAAAAAAGTTCAGGTTAAAATTCGTATTTCTTGTTTTATTACTACTGAAGATTACTAATTCTCCCTTATTTTACATGCAAATGGAAATGTCTTTTCACGCAAACACCCAAACATCCCGAAACAAACACACGAATGCATATATATACATGCATAATGACATTGACATGCATCTACATACACGTATTAAAATTTGCAATATTCTACACTTCACATTCAAATTGGATAAAACATTTCTTAGCAACGTAAGTATTTTTTCTTCATCTGGTGATGAAATTTAAGCATTTGCCTTTGTTGCATTATTGTCATTTTAAATAAGAGTATACATTGGTTGTTTGATTTGTTGTTTAACGTCCCATTCAAGAATCTTTCACTTATATGGAGACGTCATAGTGTGTCGGTGAAGGGCGAAAAATCTAACCTATGCCCGGCATTTATGACCGTATAGCAGGGAAGGTTATTTCACTTGCCGACACCTATTATTGCACAGGACCTCGGTTTTTACTGTCTGATCCGAAGGACAGGGACGGCCAACAGCAGCGCGGCTCGGTTTCGAACCTATAACATTACAGGTACATATTTGTCTCTTTCTCGTGACGCAATGACGCCACAATCGTATACATTAAATACCGCTAATATTTACCTTGGCAGTTTTTATATCCATCGCCGACATAACCCTCTTTACAGACACATTGATAGTTTACACACTTTGCGTTTGTGGCGCAGTCTTTCTCTCCACATCTGTTTCTAGCTGAGTGATAAAAAGGTACACGGAACTTAGCACATGACAGGCAAGGAATCAGTATTGAAACCGGATTTGTTTCGTTTGTTTTGTAACTGGTTTACAGTATTATTTTGGTCATGGTGATAATATATCATTCTAAAATACCTACATCATGGGATTAATGTGTTTGGTTTGGATGTCCGTTCTCATTTTCTTATGACGACAACAGGAATCAAGTCAAATACCGCCCATGTAGCATTAACTAGCTGGCGTACGAACGTTAGGCTAAAGAAAGGACCATAGGCATATGAAATATTTCTATTTGGCAAACGGGGAAGAAAGGGAACAGCTAATCATAGAATTGATCATTTACCAAAAAGCAGGGTGTCAATTACATTACCAAAACTGTTCTAGTTTGGAATAAACCATCAACAAACGTAAACTAAATTCAAACACTGATTTTCATTTTTTGTTTTACTATTCACAAGTATTGTATGAGAACGGTGCAGTAATAACATACGAGTCTAAATCGATAAGTAAAATGTCTGCTTTCGAAGACTTTCCGTGGAACATTTGTGATGGGTGTGCAAGGCAACGGGAGCGCTGACTCCTTCCGGACACCTGGTCCCATCCCATTAGGGATTTGCAATCGTTTTCCACGTTGAGTCCGTTATCATTCCTCAGCTTGTCTTGTTTACCAGGACTTAGATTTTCGAATATTTCTGTGTGTTTCTTCAAGTTTATTTCATCAAATAAAATAGCTATTGCATTGGATACATTCTTCAGAGAGAAAAACAAAGATTCGGCTGATTACTGATTCATGACAATTGTGGTTTAGAGTAAAACCAAGGTGTTCCACCAATTCTGGCAAAGTATCAAAAATGTTATGTTGTGAAAACTCGGCATTATACAAGCCATTAGCAGAATGGATGTTTGATAACAAAATGATTCTCTACCTTTTTTTAAAACCGATTCTGGTTGACCATTACGGTAGATCCCAATTACAGATGATGAGGGATATATTCCCCCTATCGTACACCTTAACACGTCCTTCTTCTCTTTTCACAAATACAAGCGGGCGAGATTTATTCATGATATTGAAACATAGGTGACGCGACGGATGGCGCGCCTGGAGAGGGAGTTGTCTTCCCTTCCGGAGCACCTGAACTCATTGGCAGATTTTAGATTGGTTCGTGTCACTATATATTAAGTTTTGTGTGTCGTTGTGTTGATTGCTGTTTTTTTTTAATTGTCTCCTTTAGCAATACATTCTGTAGCATCACTAATTTTGTCGCATGAAAAAAATATCATGTTTAATCGATACAGTGATGTTCTGTGTTACCCCTGTTAATACATTCTAATATTCCTTATTATAAATTTGTACTGAGCATACTTACATTCGCAACTCAAATAGCCGTTCCCGTGATATCCAAGTTTGCAGTAACAATGGTCTCTGTAGCAATATGCATTGTCAACACAAATGCGCCCGTTGCAGAGTCCTGAATTGTAATCGAAATACATGTATAAGACAGAAATGTTTCAATATACAGGTCATGTTGATTGGATATAACGTGCGGTGTGCCTACTTAAAACCATTGTCATGCAGCAGGATTACCCATGCAGCCCCAGAGTGGCTCCTTGTGTTTAACGTACAAACAAGATAATGTTTACTACGCATGACTATGTAAATTGGAAAGTCCTTAATAACAATTCATTTCATTGTCATAATGATATCATCAGAAATAACTATTATTTTTAACATCTTGAAGCTATATATAGATAAAGATATGTAAGCATTATGTTTTAATGCATTATATTGATTACGTACGGCTACACTGCATATAGCCGTCTCCATAGTAACCTCTTCTGCATTTACAGCGACTGTTGATGCATACAGCATCCTTGATACAAGTCTTGCCGTTACATTGCTTTTCCGCTGAAAATACAATGACAAACAAAACATGAAAAAGTCGCAACGACAATAGTTTAAGCAAAGTCATACATTGTTTGAGGGTGTGGCCACATAGAATTTTTTATTTTTATTTTTTTTTTTTTGGCTTTTGTTTTTGTTTAATTTTTGTTTGTTTGTTTGTGTTTTTTTACGATAATCAAAGATAGATAATAATACCAAGAAGATGGGGTTTTATTCGTGTTCGGAAATTTCAAAATTACAAATATTTCATAAATTGTAAAAATTGAGTTTATGTCGATAATGAGGGTACATGTTTCAAGTACATCTTTGCACTTACCTATGCATACAACATAACCATTCCCCTTAAAGCCAGCTTCACATCGACATTTACCATAGATACATACAGCTCCTGGCGCACATGGTTTGCCACCGCACAAAGCTGCATTTAAAGAAATCAAGTGAAACGAACAGACAGAAGTGAGAAGAGAGAAACGTACGAGGTAGTTTATATGTCTCAAATAATTGGGGAATACAAAATAAAAAAAAAACCAAACAAAAATAAACAAACAAATAACGAAACAAAATAAACAAACAGAAAAATGGTAATGTACATGTAAGTGTTATATAAAAATCAATACATAATCTTGACTTTAAGAGCTGAATAAATAATGTATTAAAACAATTTTGTGCGACATATTACTTACGTTTGCAGGAGCTGTAACCGTCTCCATAGAAACCCTTTGAACATTTGCATTTGTAATCTCGGCACTTTGCGTTCTTCACACATATTCTGTGATTACAAATACCAGTTCCTGAAACACAAAAAGGAAATGGACAAATATATGAGTTCAAATGTATATTTTCACGAATATATATCCACGGACAGAACAATACTAGCATAGCAAAAATATATCTATTCACCAGTTCACTCTGTTTTCATAGAGCGTGTATTGTCAATATGGATGCCGTTTGGATGACATATTGACAAAAAGGCTTCCGTTGCTTTTATATTTAGAATCATTCTTATTAGAAAATAAAGTTCTATCTATATCATTCATATGAAAATAAATTTTATACAACTGTACATATACGTCTACAGATATATTGCGGTCGCATACTTTGACGGATGTAAAACACGATATCGCTTATAGAGTACAAACACTTATCAAAACTAAACTATGTTGGGAGAATGACACTTTGCAACAGATGGATCACTGTTAACAATTACTGCACGAAAACTCATGAAGTCGCATGTTATTGCACCTACAGGGAATTAATCTATCAAAATAGGTTTCCATCCAAATAGTTGACTCCATGAAGTATCTATAAACGATTCCGGCAACAAATCTAAATTATGTAGATACGAACCGAAAGTCAATATTGCCAAATCGAGTGAAATTTAAAATGTACAGTAATGATTTTCCTTACGTTCACATTTGAAATATCCATTCCCATGGTAACCCTCTCTGCAAACGCACAATCCATTAATGCATTGGCTATGTTCAACACACCTCTGGCCATCACATAATTCTGAAAAATTTTTCCACACGTGTCGATGAAAAATTTAAGTGATTGAAAGTAATAATATTTCAAACGATAGCAATACTTAAAAGCAATGTTGGTCGCTATTTTACGGTTTTGTAATAAAAGGTAAGGTAACGAGTGATCGATCCCATAACTCTTATAAAGAAGACATATAAAAGGTTTTTGGGCAAACACAGACCCCTGGACACACTAGAGGTGGGATCAGGTGCCTAGGAGGAGCAAGCATTCCCTTGTTGACGGGTTACATCTGCCTTGAGCTCTATGTCTTGATCAGGTATACGGGGTAATCCGTAGTCAAAATCGGTATGCAAAAAAAGATCTAACAACCGGTCTGAAACACTTCAGACAGCATTCGTTCAAATTGCAGGTCGTATCGGCAAACCAGACCTTTGTAACAACTGTAGTTTTTACGAAAAGATTACTTTAACCGAGACTATTGGAACCCCTGTATTATCAACTTGTTTTTCAGTAGCCTGTCTCGATTTAAAAACTGGTAATGCGCTGAACAAGCTCTTGATTACCGAATCAGTTGAGAGACATAAACTCCATATGCAGATGAGGATGAGATATTGCTACTTAAATATGGGAACTTGACAATGTTGAAACTGAAGTCCAGTTTATCATAAAATTGAGTTGTCAGTTTACCGTTAAGGTATATGTTTAGTTAAATATTCAAGTACGTACTTTGTAGAAGTAAGAAAATATTTTTAATAATATTAATAACTGAACTCATATTAATAACTCAACTCAATTCATATAACCAAGAAAAAGGTTATCCGATACACAATTGGATATGGTGGAGATGAGAAATGTCTTTACTATGAGAATAAAAAATAATATCTCAACCCCTTTTTTTAATTCGAAAATGGATGGTCTGTTGATTTTTAAAAAAAACATTCTGAATAGAAAACACACAATTTCTTCCCTTACTTCCTAATATACACGCAAAGGGATTTAATTGGTGCAAACGTAAGCATTTGGATAAAATTGCAAATTGCTTACATCGTAGGTGAATCCTCCCTAGCATAGCGGCCCAAGTACATCAATTAAAATCAAAATATTCTATATACTGTATTCAGGGAAATTTTCGCCTCCATTTTGTTTTCGCCCCTTTCTTCCTCTTCGTCAGTGAGTGAATTCGAAACGGGGTGAATTCAAAATGGGACGAATTCAAATCAATCAATTGATTGAATATATTATTGTCGAGACTAGGCGAATTTAAACCGGGCGAAACTGCTAGTCCATTCGGGCAAAAATAACACGGGGCAAAAATAACCCTGTATACAGTATCTGCTTAAAGGAGCTGTTTCTATCAACTCTTCTTATAATGTAAAATTCTACCATTTTTTTCAGTTTTGTCCTTTGTTTATTTACATGTATTTACCATCTTTTTCTCTGGGGCATTGTTTGTTTCACAATAATAAAACACGGTAATACACGATACATTATAAAAAGAAAACTAAAAATCGAGCGAATATTTTGAATAGGCATTTTCTAATTTCCGAATACATACTTCTGATAACTTGGGTTCATCAATAGATCCTGCAACTGTAACTGCAGTCCTGTTATTTTGGTTAGCAAAATGATACCAATTCCCAGGAAATGACGTAAAGAAACAATCAGTTACTATAGCGACGTATTTGTTTTTGCAGGGGACTAAGTCATATTGCCGACCAAAATCACAGGACCGCAGTTACAGCCAAAGGCTCTATATTAACATAAAACTTAACTAAAAGGAGCAGCCATATCTTAGTGGTTATCGTTTCATTGCGATTCTTGAGCGAGACTTTGAACAAAGAACAAAAAAGAAACCTAATTATAAAAAAAAACAACAGAAAAAGAAGTATCTATTCACGCCCTATCTAGCTAGGAAAAAATAAACAAATCGTTAGACCCTATCTATAAAAAAACAACAGAAAAAGAAGTTTCTATTCACGCCCTATCTGGCTAGGAAAAAATAAATACACTAATTCTTGTATTCTTCATAACAAATGTTCCTTAATCAGAATAACGAGGAAGAAAAACTTACGTTACCTTAACCTTTTAAGATAAGAGTAAAGAGCTTTCTCCGCCGGATCTATCTCAGGCACTCGTCTAATTCGACATTTCTGTTTTATTCAAATCTTAGATAATGTTATTCCATCTCTTTTTCCTCTTACATTTACTTTGTTTTGTCATACTTGCTTGTGCATGGTATGATGTAATTCTTACCAGTACAAAACGTGTAAGGATTTCCATAATATCCCTTTTTACATAAACACCGGGAGTTCTTACATTCCGCCTGACTTGCACATTTTCTTTCACTGCAGAACTCGTCAGCTGCAGAATTCAAAATTGCAAAAAAATAAAATATTACCAATATTTAGAACATTTCTATACTTGAGTTGCATATGATATAGTTGTACGTATGTCCTTACTTATTCTACAAGTCACTGACATTTAATGCAAACACTTTCTGACCAAATTTCCCTCAGAAGAATTCTAAATTTCCAAATAAGGATATCCTTTTGTCTATTGGTGGTTCAGCTATTTTTATTGATAATTTTTGGAAATTCTAATATAATTTTTAAGATTTCTTTTTGATTTCTGCACCTCATTCATCGCTGTGCTTCAATATGGTCAAAGAAATTAAAATTTTCCTACAGTATTTACATTTTGGATTTATTAGGTATATCAATACAATTTCAAGCCGTCTAAAAGTTACACGTATATCCTTAGGAATCTTCTTCAACGGAACGGTAAGTCAATGTTGTTATGAAGTAATGTTAACATTCAACAACTGAAACCAAAAGAATCAAAGTGTAATAGTAAATGAAGAATTATACCTACCCTCACAGTTCTTAAAACCATCACCATGGAATCCTTTCTTACAAACACAAATCCTTCCTTGTTTACACGTTGCATTTTTGTCACATCGCCGTCCGTTACAAAGAGCTGAAATATGCAAATTAGAATTCAAAAGAACACGTGATGGTTTTTTATATGCAGTGAGGTGATATCCCCTGTCTCTCCTCTCTCACGCAAACACTCTTTTCTCATATACACCCTCTCTCTCTCTCTCTCTCTCTCTCTCTCTCTCTCTCTCTCTCTCTCTCTCAGATACACTCCTTTCTTACAACCTCCACCCCCTCTCTCTCTCTCATACACTCCTTTCTTACACACTCCATCCCCACCATTTGAATTTTTTTTAAAATACAATGTAAAAGATCTTACGTTCACATTGTTTATATCCATCTCCATAGAAACCTTTACGACACACACAATTAAAATCAATGCACAGGGCGTTACGGGAGCATTTCTCTCCGCCGCATGTTCCGATCTCTGAAGTATAAAGAAATAAACTAAGCTTTGATTACCCATGTGACGTCTATTTCATATGTAAAGAAAATCGACAAGGTAAAATATGCAACTTCACAGATTGAAAATATCAATTATGAGTTGGGAAGGAAAATCAAGATACCATTAACTGTTTAAAAGTATGTAAAAACTTAGGTTTGGCAAGCCTTTGCCATGATATTGAACCCGCACATACATATGCACATAAAACAAATCGATTGTTTAGAGGAACAGAGTGTCGTATCTCTCATATAGACTATTTAGAAGAACACTGTCGTACCTCATTTTTCATAGTTTTGTGAAAATCAAAAATAGAAATTCAACACAGTTCTTTTAAGAAGTATCTTTGCTCAACTCAAATGTCATTCTCTTATCATAAGATACAACATTTAGTCTTCAATTCAATGTCATTGTCAGGTCTTTTAATAGAAAAATCAGGAAGAAAATAACCTTCTTACTGGATTGAAAACCAACATTTAGTCTTCAATTCAATGTCATTGTCAGGTCTTTTAATAGGAAAATCAGGAAGAAAATAACCTTCTTACTTGATTGAAAACCAGTCGAAAATTGTCAAAATGAGATACGACTATGTACTGCTAGACAGTCTATATGAGAAATACGACTCTGTTCCCTTAAACAATCAAAATGTAGAGATACAAAATTAATGGCATTATTACACAAAATACATCTGATTGCAGACGGAAGGGTAAGACTTAATTTTCACACATAGTCATTACTTTTAAGTCTACCCTGATCTCAGCATAGTTAATTAAAGAAAATCCTTTTAATATATTGAGTATAGATGAGATTTTGTTACGCAATGGAACCATAGTCTAAGACGAAATTAGGAGACAAAGATTTCGAGGTCATTTTTGAAACACCTCACCTTCACATTTCCTGTAACCGTTCCCATGGAAATCTTTGTCACAAACACATCTTTTTTCTCGGCAATGTGCGTGGTCAGCACATTTATACCCATTGCACAGCGCTGAAATGAAGTGAAAATTTACATACGAAATTTCAGTACAAATTATGCAAGGATACAGGGGAACCACCTATATTGAACCCTGATATATCAAAATCATACTGCGTAATTTGTAACGATTCTAATTTTGCCGTTGAATTACTTTAATACCCTGTTAACCTAGTCATTTAGAAAGCCCCATTTATTTGAAATGAAAATGAAAGTCCCTTCGGTTTCAAAATACGTTGGTTCCACCATATTTTCAAATGAATTGTACACTCAATTATCTTAATCGTGTTTATAGCTACTTTTTGATAAAAGGTATTTCTGCTCTTTATCGAGAAAAAGGGAAAGAAAAAGGCAGATCACATGAAAAATCGTACGATCGCAATGATTTACTCCATCACCGAAGTACCCTTCGTGACATGCGCAGTTAGGAAATCCATTTCGTAATCCACATCCGGCATTTCTGTGACATGCAAGTTTAATATCTGTCCTCTTAAGAGTTTTGGCGCCGTTTAGCATTTCACATTTTAAAAAAAACTTGCAGTCGAGGGTTAACATCGATTTGCCAACCTGTATGTAAAAAATAGAAAATGATCTGGTAAAAAACTCGAGTAGATACGTTAACAACAAATGGCAAAAATGGAATATATCTATGAATATTCTGTGAACGAGCTCAGTTTATATAAAAACACAGGAATCCTTATAAAATATCTTCTGTAATATTTAACACAGCATCTTTTACTTTTAAAGTATAATTTAGAAATTCTCAAACGGAATCATTGACCCTCATTCATACACGGCATTATAGATGAATTCATGTATTATTTCTGTTTTAAGGCGAAAAAAAACCCTTGAACATGACATGATGATATTTTAAAGGTGCCGCGCGCGGAGCAGGAGTTGCTAACCCTTCCGGAGCACCTGAACTCACCCGTGGTTTATGGTGGGGGTTCGTGTTACTTATTTTTCGTGTCTTGTTGTGTTGATAGCTGTTTGTGTTGTCTCTTTTTTGTTTCGCCATGGTTTCGTCTGCCTTTGGATTTTTGATTTATTGACCCCCCTTGGTATCTTCTACAGTCAACTTTTTTATAGACGTATGGATCATTTACAATGCACCAGTATACGTGTGTATATTCATGGGGATTTTACTGTGGTATAATTTAACGCACGAAACATTTTTGTGGCACGTTATATTTCGATGCGTATTTTAATGTATGAAATCCCTTTCTTCGTCATCCGTATGTGTGGAACATTTGTATGTTTGGGGCATGTGTCTGTACGGAGTATCGTCTTTATGATTGTATGAAGCATTACATGTATGGAACACTTATATGTATGGAACTTTTATGTCTATGAATCATACATTTGTATGGAACATTTGCACGTATGGAATATTTGAGTGTTTGTTTGTCTTTACGGAGCGGAGCATATATTTGTATTAATCGAATGTGTGTGGAATACTTTACACTGATTGGACATTTATACGTATTAGGTTTTTGCATGTATGGAATATCAACTTTATATGTTTGGGAATTTTGCCTATATGAAGGATATGCCTTTATTGAGCATTTATTGGAATGGAATACAGTGAAGCCTCATTAATCCGGACGCTTTTGTTCCAAAGCAAATTGTCCAGGGAAATGAAATGAGCGGATCACTGAAATTTACCATCATCATGGCTCATGGATCATTACTTGAAAACTTTGTTCTTAGGAAATTTCGCCCAGATGCTGAAGAGTGTGGAATATTGATGTTTTGTTTAATGGGGGCTGATTGTATATACATATCAAAGTTTCGATACACAATATTTACCGGAAGATACCCCATCTCCGTGCTACATCCACATTCTTCTTTCTTCACACATTTCTTGTCACTGAGAACGAATCCCTCTTTACACGTGCATCCTTCTGTAGACGACTGGTCACAATTGTGCTTTTTTCGGTGCACGTTCAGGCAGGATTCTGGACATCCACTTACTGAAGTACTGTACACCATGTTCTCTGGACATTTCATCGCTGGAATGTTGTTAATTTAGAAAAAAGAAAGATATAAATCAGATTCGAAAGTATCAATTGCCAAAATAATCAGCAGGATTATACAAATTTAGTGAATATTGGACAAACATAGACCTCTGGCGATCCAGAGCTGGGATCAGGTGCCATGGAGGAGTAAGCATCCCCTGTTGACCGGTCACGTCCAGCGTGAGATCTAGAGCTGATAAACGGAGTAGTCCGTAGTCAAAATCAGCGCGTGAAGAACGTCCTAACAATTATATGAAATAAAATTATTATCATATCAACAATTATAAACATTGATTTATCATATTATTATAATAATAATAATAATAATAATAATAATAATAATAATAATAATACTCAAAAAGACACTCAAAAATGACAGAGACCGGCTCAAATGTTTGCTGCACGGTACCTAGGACCATTAAATAATAAGGGATATAACTGCGCCAATTCCTTCTGGAATATAAGATCTGGCTTTGACATTTGAATAACCTACAACTTTCCTTTCGAATGCCGAACATCTGCCTTAGTTATATTGCTACCTGTTTTGAGGGATCTCCGTGGCCGAGTTTTTAGCGTGTTCGATTTCGAATCGAAGGGTCCGGGGTTCGAATCCGCGCAGCGCCTCTCCGCGGTTGGCCGTCCCCGTATTTCGGATGAGAAAGTAAAAACTTTGTCGCTGTAGGTGTTGGCACGTTAAAGAACCTTCCATGCTCTCCGGCCATAAGTGCCGAGCATAGACAAAATTTGTCGCCCTTCACCGGAACACGTTGACGTCTCCATGTGAGTGAAATATTCTTGAGCGGGACGTTAAACAACAATACAACAACAACAACAACCTGTTTTGTAGACAAAAGTAAAAGTCCAAATTCGAAAATTCGGATGCAAATGATGCGAAGGTCCGTGCCAATAGAGCAACATTAAATCTGACGTAAAATAAAATATCTTATGAATTATCTTATTATTATTGGAGTATCCTGCAGCAATAGATAGGTTTCAATAGCATCAATTTTCTTCGAGCTCTTTCCCTTTGTCGGCCATCTTGGGGGTCCATGAAGAATATTTTATGCATAAACCAACCAAACTACCGATCCTTTTTCTGCTTACTTGGGTTATTCCTTGAATATTTACTATGTTGACACAATTCATGAAGCCCCCTACCTTACATACATACTTGCATTGGGTCAAAAATAAGACAAACTTTGTCATACAAATCCTTCAAATTTGGCATAACAATGAACAAAAAAATCCTATCTGACCTCCAACATGGCTGACAAAGGGAAGTAACTCTAAGAAAATTGATACTAATGCAACACATCTATAGAAGAGGAATAACAATTTTCCTAAATAATTTGAAACGTAGTCAACTTACGGCAAAAAAGTTCCGACCGCCATTTTACTACGAAGCCTCGTTCCTCGCATTCCGCGGCGAATCCATCCAGAGCATGACAAACCACTTTTTGTACCCTGTGGGAATCGTGGAAGTATGCACATACGTCATATCGACATGCTTTGAACATGGTGGCGGCAATTTTTGGAATCGCTGTTATACAATCCCTGAACGGACTAAAAGCTCGTAACTTGTGGTACAACAAACCGCAGTAAATCGGCTGATGGACATGCTTTTCCATATCACCAGAACATGGATCTGTCACTTCTGTGGTCGTACATCTAAATACAGAAACATGATAAGAAACACAAAAAAGAAAGAAAATTGGTTTTATTTCTAAGATATCTTGTACCTAAATAAAATGAGAAAGGAATTTATACAAGCTCTAAAGCTTTTTTCTAATCCCTGTTATTCTTGTATTTGAGTTGATAATATATGTAAGTTTACAGACCAGGGAACAGACTTGCCAGGGAAGAGTGAGCATTCCCTGTTGATCGGTCTCGTCCACCAGACGTCCATTATCAAACGTAAATAAAAAAGGGGGATAAATCATTGTCACAATTGTCACAGGCGACTCTATAACCACTGTTTGACAGGCGACTTTTTCTTTAAAAGAAAATTTGAGAAGGTCATTACATTGACCATGCTCGTACATTCTGCGAAGTGTTGAAAGTACTCGTGACCGTATGTGATATATAAACACACTTTGAAGGCAAATAAGGGATATTGCTGCTCAAATACGAAAAGTTGACGATAGGAAAGTAGAAATTATCGTGATTGCCGTACAGCATTGATGTTAGTTTCTCATGTGTGTTGATTGTTGGTTGATGAAATGTAAAAGTCAGTAACTTGTTTCATTCTTGGTGTCGGTACATTCCAAATCTGCGTTTTTTTCTCAGACGCTGCTTGATTCTCCATGACACCTAATGCCACCCCTTAACTTAAGTTGTCCTTACTTATCCTATATTCTACGGATCCAAATATTGTCTCCTAATGATAAGTATATTGGTTTCTGTTATGTTTATTTATTTCATGTGCTACAAAAACTTCAGTTGTTGTTTTGTTGTTTACCATCCCTCTCAAGAATATTTCACTCATATGGAGACGTCACCTTGTGCCGACGAAGGGCGACAAATTTTGCCTATGCTCGGCACTTATGACTGTGGAGTAGGGAGGTTTTTTTTAGCTTTCCAACATCTACTGTGACAAGGGACCTCCGTTTTTAGTCTCATCCGAAAGACAGGGACGACCAATCGCAGCGATTCGAAGTCGAACACGCTAACCACACGGCCACGGCGGATCCAAAAAAGTTTCAGTGCATCAGGGCTATTTAAACATACTTCCTTTAAAAAATTAACAGTATGTTTATAAATGTATAAAAGCAATCTGGAATAATGTTAAACTCCTGCCATAAAAAAATCAAGATATGATGAATTTGCATAATGAAAGGAAAAACACAATGAAAAAACTAGATTTCGAGGGGTAATCGCCCTGAGCGGATTAAAAAGTTGTATTTTGCGTAATGGATATCAGCAGGCCCATACATAAAAATAGAAACTAGGAAAGGCATTAATGAATGATTGATGGAGTAGCATACCTATTGTAAAGAGGATAAAGATAAATTTTATGTGCATATCTTATATCCTATTGTTAGCTTTAGTTTAGTTGTTTGTTCTATTACGTAATTTTAAATATTACTCAGTTGTGTCATGGGACCTGAAAGTCGGTATTTGCTGCATCACTCGAAAGGCATAGAATGTCGATCATGCAATTTTTGGGACTGGTATTTATGGAATTCTGTACGGTCTTGGGTTAAACACTATTTCGAGGGACCCTAATTATGTCATTATATTAAAACTAGGTTAATTTCATCAATAATGCGAAAATCGTTGATACCAAGGTTGGTTATTTGTATCGTTATTCAACGTCCTCGCTCTATTTTGCGAAATTGATATCAGCAGGTCTATGTATAAAGATAGAAACAAGAAAAGCGTTAATGAATGATTGATAGAGTAGTCGACATGTTTGAAAGAGGATAAAGATAAAGCATACCTGTGTATCTTTAATCCTCTTGTTAGCTTTAGTTTATTTATTTGTTCTATTACGTAATTTTAAACATTATTCAGTTGAGTCGCTATTTACCGTTTCAACAGCACGACAGAAAATGTCGATCATGTAATATTTTGGGACTGGTATTTATGGAATTCTGTAAAACACTATTTCGAGGAACCATATTTATGAAATTATATTATAATTTACTTAATTTCAGCATTAATACGAAAATCGTTGATACCAAGGTTGCTTATTTGTATAATTGTTTAACTTCCCACTCGCCCGCCCACACTTATTTCTTTTGCCTATGCTCGTCACTTATGGTCGTAGAGTAGGGAGATTTCCTTCACGTGCCGACACCATTCCGTGACACGGGATATCGGTTGTTACTGTGTCATCCGAAAATAGGGACAGCTAACCGAAGGGTGGCTTCGGATCGAACCCCGGCCCACACGATCGATCAGAAGTCGAACACGCTAACCACTAGGCCACCAAGGTATCAATCGCCAGAACAACCAGGATTCATCATACAAACTTGATGAATATGTTGAACAAACACGGTCTCTGACAGCCCAGAGGTGGGATAGGGTGCATGGGAGGAATTAGCTTCCCCTTCGACCGTTCGCACCTGATGTGAGTCAAATTAAACTGAAATTATTGAGAAACAAATTCTCGTCAAAATCAGAAGAGATGATTCAACAACCACTAACGAACAAATAACTCAACATTTAAAAAAAATGTTGACATCAAAGAAAACGGAAATCGCTGTTTGATGGACATACTTTATCCTCCATTGTCTACCAATTGCAAAACTAATCAAATAACCATTCTCCTAAATACAGCGTATCATGAAAACCCTATATCACAATTTTCGACAAGACCAGTATCATACAAATTACTGGCAGTACAAAATATCTAAATAAATACTTTAGTGGTTTAAATAAAATATGTTGCTTAGCTGTATTGTTATCCTACTCAAAGATCTTTCACTTATACAGAGACTTCATCAGTGCCAGTGAAATGCGAAAATCTTTGCCCATGCTCGGCACTAATGGCCCTTGAGCATGGAGGAATATTTAAGGTACCGACACCTACTACGGCACGGGGCCTCGGTTTTTGCCGTCTCGGTCAAAGGACAGGGAAAACCAACCGCAGCCCGGTGCAAATTTTAACCCATAACTTCTCGATCAGAAGTCGAAGGCGCTAAGTACTGGGCCACATTAACTCCTGACACATTTCTCAGTTGTGCTTAATATTTTCCGGATAAATTTCTCCTTTCCCACTAGGGCTAAATGACGAAAACAAAATGGAGACAAAAGTATAAGCATTTGTGACGGATTATGAAGTTGAATCTTACTCTTGTGTTATCAAATCGGAGTCGTCTTTGACTTCCCAGCTCTTGCCATATAAAACATCTCTCTTCGGCTTTTTACATACATCCTTTCCGCTTCTTGTCATATAATCATCGTCCTTTCCATTGCAATTTCCACATAAGCCTGTTAAGTAGTTTCCGATTTCCCTTGGAACGGAAACCACGACTTCTGATTTTCCATTCCATGAAACTGTAAGTCCACATCCGGTTACCAACCTTGCGTACTCTCCAGTATTGTAAATGGTCAGGTCATTGTCCTCCAGCTGTACCGGCAAGAATTTCCTTACTCCGTCGATCTACAGAGCAAAGAAAGAAAAATACTGTAAGCGAGTTGAATGGGGAAGAAAAAAAAAGGAAAATTGAAGATACCTAAGGGGCATCAAAAATTTAAAAATCGAGCGACAGATAACACCATGGCCAAAAAAAGGACGAAAACGCTACACACAATTATTCACACATCACATAAACAAAAATAGAGTATCACGAACTCCAATGAAAATGTGGGGTGAGTTAAGCTGCTTCGCAAGGTTCAGCGAATTATCAGGTGAGGCATTCTTTTTTTT
>JACSZP010004402.1:0-11218 GCA_016161895.1 Pinna nobilis | reverse complement strand
TTGATATCAAGATGACAACAACAATGTAGTTATACTTACTTGATATCAAGATGACAAAAAACAATATAGCAATACTCACGTAATATAAGATGACAAAACAATATAGCAATACTCACGTGATATCAGATACACGTTTGTTTCATCATATTTGTCTGATCCAGGTGCTTGACAACGAATTGTCGCTCGATTCCATTCCATACTGAAGAGAAAGGTGACGTTAACTGTTTGCATTCTCCTGCAGTTTTTATCATTATTAGTTCTATTCACACTGTGAAATAAATAATCTCGGAATTGAGATTCATTGCTCAGTTTTACTTTAAATTCTAAGTTCCCATTGGGGTAACCAGGATTTCCAGTGCAGTTGAAATCTTTATTATTCTCCCCAAAAAGCTCTTCTATTTCTGACATCTTCGGTGTTCCTGCCGGAGGAGCTACAATAGAAAACAATAATNNGAGAGAGAGAGAGAGAGAGAGAGAGAGAGAGAGAGAGAGATTATACTTACTAGACACAACAATGTCCACATTTCCTGGATGTTGTCCGTCAATTTTGCATTGATACTCCCCCGCATCCTTGCAGCGTAGATTAGTAAATTTGAATCTAATTTCGGCTGCAGTATCGTTCAGGAATGACTTCACACCTACAGCTTTTTTATTGTACCTTGAGCTGACTTTCCCCTCAGAGGTCAGACGAATCAATGGTCGTCCTTTCCTGAATATGACGAGCTTGTTCCATTTTTCGAAGTTCACGATATGACATGTTGCCTCCAATCCTTTAGTGTTTATCATAGCCGATAGACCGGTCATGAACAATCCTATAGATTTATAGAAGTAGAAGTGTCATCCTTTACTAAATAATAATACAGATATGGCGTAAAGACTGCGTATTTTTACCGTTTATTCCGTTTTAAAATATTGCCAAATTTGGGCTGAATCTAATCGCTTTGGCAAATAAATTGTCATAGAGATTCTCATGTGATCCTTCGCAGATTTCTCAGCATCTTTGTATTCAAAAATTCAGCCCTTTTAGCCATTTCCATAAAACTAACCTTTGTTAACTAAAGAGACAAATTTGATCTCATTGCAACTAAGAAGGTGTTTATTTTACAATAAAGTCGCATTAACTCATGAGAAAATATTTAGAGTTTTTCCCTTTTTGGTCCCCTAAAAGATTTAGTCCCTTTGTGATCTCAAATTTTATGTGGTTTCATATTGCAATGCAGTATACCAAGTTTGTAATGAGACCTGTGATTCTTGAGAAGAAATTGAAAACATGAAATGTTGACGACCAATATGGAATGACAGTAGGTAGCTGCGATCGCAGTAGATGATTAGATAAAAGAAGGTTGACATATAATTCTATGTAGTCTGATTTGAAAACAAATAATTTTTAATCATAAACATTTAGCCATTCAATCAAACAAAATTTTGATTACTTAAGAAAAAAACTTTTTGATTTTTTTTTCTACGCGAGAAAGTTTTCGCCGGGGTCGCACTTGTCATACATTAGCTACAAATATCAATGACTTAGATCCAGATTGATACGGTTTTTAGATATATTCAGACTGACCAAATTGGTCTTTGCGTGACACCCATTAGCATAAGCATATTAGGACAAGAACGTGTTAATGTACACTTACCGCTTTGACAGTTTTGACCGACCCAGGGGTTTGGACACTCACAATTATAAGAGCCAATGGTATTTTTACATACACCATTGTTTACACATGGCTGACTGATACATTCATCAACATCTGCAAAATTGAAAATGATATATAAACCAACTTGTGCAAAATATACGTTATCACTTTAATAATTTTTACAACATTTTTTGACACTATTGTCTGTAGAAAACCATGTAGACACACATTTTACAATCGTGCTCATCGTCGGACTGTCGTATTTATCGATATTAAACAATGCGAGTATATCAACGAATGCAAGCTTTAAGAATAATAGAACGGATGAAATTATTGTACTTATAATTCATAGAATAAACAACTTAGTCTACACTGGTTCATTATTATCAAGGTACGACATACAACTTAGCCCCTCCCCNNCCCCCCCCCCCCCCCCCCCCCCCCGCGAAAAAAATATCGCCGTTGCCATCTGACTGAGGTATTGTCGAGTGTGATGTAAACCAAACCATTGAAAAAAAAACATATCAAAAATATCATTAGGAGAAAGTAATTTAAAGAAAATTGCATTTACAAACAATAAACAAAATGATTTTTCAGCTTATATCTTGAATGTTTGTTCAAATGTAAATCCGAGTTCGGATTGATAACTAGTATCAAAGCTGTATATACACACCATCGTCACAATATTTTCCTTTCCATCCTGGGCTACATTTACAGCTGAATGACCCTGGTTCATTAATGCACGTAGCTCCATTGTTACAAGGAGAGTCCAGAACACATTCATCTATATCTAGAAACATGAAGAATACCACAAATAAGTTGATCAATGCAACATAAAAACTGAAACAGTAGCAAGGAATATTCGAATTAAGTCAGTAACCTGTCTTATTAGACCTAAGGGCGATTATCATTTTCTCAGTTGCTCAGTTCACGAACTAATGAAAGTTCAACAACGGAAGAATCGTTAATGTCCGTCATGTATGGATGGCGTCGTGATGACGTCCCGGGTATGTATAAATCTGGCGCCGTATATTGTTCTATAAATACCTGCATACTTTATATATTAGATAGGTGTATTGATACAGTGTAATACACCGCTCAATAATGACTGGTAAAATCTTACTATGACAATACTCAATGTTGACCAGTCGCATCGGTCTGTTACTATTAAAACTCTCCGTGTTGATCCGTCGCATCGGTCTTTTACTATAACAACGTTCTGTGTTGAATAGAAACACCGGTCTGATACTATTTTAGGGTTCGCAAAGAACCGGACAACGTTTTTTTCAGTTATAATACCCCTGATTGACCATTCACACAGTTCTGTTCTCATTCAGTTCTGTTCGTCCGGCTGCCTGTCCATTTATTTCTGTTGTATTTATTTCTCAAACATGGGTTGCCCATGGCTCAAGGAGGATCCCTATTGATTTTTGGGTCGGAAGTTCAAAGGTCAATGTCACATGACTCCGTTCCTTGAAAATAGTTTCCGCACCATAACCGCACTATAATTGCTGTCACAAGGGGTATAAGTTCCGTTATAATAGTTCTATTTAAAGCAACATTCTTTTTGTCTGTACTAACCAATACGATATACCAGTTACTTGAATTTTTAATTTTCAGATTTTATACATACAATTGGTCTTTTCATCAATCATTTCGCAAACGCGCCAATAAAAGATAATGAAAAAATATCAAAGACTTTTGCTGTAAAATACAAAACACTGAAATGATAATCTAGCAATATATCCAGTTTTATCAGAAAACACCTACCAACATCACAGTTTTTCCCCGTCCAGCCAGGAGGGCAAGCACATGTATATGATCCTTTAGTATTCGAACACTTCCCGTTGTTGGCACATGGAGTTTTTGTACATTCATCGATATCTTATAAAAATTGAAAAATTAAATGATTAATTAACAAGAACGCAACGAATAATCACATGTTATAGATATTGACTATTGTCAATATTGTCACATTATTGATATTTGATTTTGTGTCAGGCTATTGATTGCGTAAAATTAGTATTGCCTACCCGTATGTGATTTTATGTTTGTGTTGGGTAGTAATTGGATAATGTATTATCTGTGTTTCATATGGATGTGACTTTATGTATGTATAAGTTTAGTGATCGCATAATGCCTTATGTGATTATATGTCATACTAAAACACTGCTTCTGCTATACGGAACATTTTGGTAATTCATTTCATTTGGCCCTGAACAAAAAAATTCTACTCAACTATAAAATCACTCGTATCTAGAGAATTTTCTCTTCGTGGGTTACGCTGTGGGTCTCCGACAGATTTCTTTCCAAAGCGATTAAATATCACAGTATCCCCTATGGTTGACGTTAGAAATTCTAGACAATAAAAATGTCGCTTTGATCGCTTAACCAACGCACTATACCGCGTAACTACAATCGTTTTTGTGGGATTATAGGTATAGCAGTTGTATTTGTGTTGACCACCCAAACCCCTAAAGGTCACAATAATTTCCTCTCCCAAAGTATAAACTATCATCACCATCTTATAGTTTCAGAATTTCATAAAATGGTAAGATATATGAATAGAAGTATTCGAATAACCGTTTTATAATACCACGCTGTATATATTTTACACATTGTGGTGACGAATGACCTCATTCCATCTCACCTTCGCTACAGTTGACGCTCTCCCAGCCACTGACACAATCACAGGTAAAAGATCCCGGGGTATTGACACAAGTTCCATTATTTTCACATGGAGACTGGGAACATTCGTCGATATCTACAACAACACTTTAGAAAATGAATGATGTGTCGATGTACAACACTTTGAATCGGACCTCTTCTAAATAAAGTGCTTTGTTGAGTTTAAGCTATTTTTTGCAGCGATTGATGTAAGTAAGCGTATATAAGAAACACTTATTAAACTTTAATTGGCGTAGTTACTGGGTCTCACATAAGGGTCCATGGTGGGTGTGACCGGTCAAGGATGCTTACACCTCCTAGACACCTGATTCCATCTCTGGTGTAACAAGGAGTCCATGTTTGCATCATATATCATGTTTACGTGACAAACTTTCTCCTTCATTAAATACAAATGCACGGTAAATTTACAATTTCTAAACGAAGAAATGTGGAGACAGAGCCTTCACCAGAAGCTTAATATTTGCGAATAATCTGTGAAGATAGTTATCAACACCATTTTTGTGAATTTATTTACAAGTGTAAGGGATAAAGTAAAGACTAGTGACATAAAAAGGTCCGGAATGTGGTCGCTATTATAGCAGTCTCACTATGTAGAACAACCTCGAATATCAGACGAGATGGGACCGGGTGTTCCAAAGAAACTCAGCGTTTCCTATTAGCATGTCACATTGCTACGAAGCGAGTTCATCCAAAATACTATAGCCTAATTTCAGCTCTGATTCAATGTTTCAAGTTCAAAATATTAGAGTAAATCGGGAGTAATTCTACTTTCAACATGAACTGCACAAACTTTTTATTAAGTAAACATTAAGTTTTAGACTAGGATGTTGTTATTCACATAAAGAATATGCCGAAATAATTTACCTTTGCTACATGTTTTGTCACTCCAGCCTGCCACACAGTTACAACTGAATGAACCATCAGTGTTAACACATGTTCCGTTGTTTTGGCATGGCTCTTTCTGGCATTCATTTATGTCTACAGTTAAATAATTTGATTTATAGAAAATTGCATCAAATCATAAATCTATAACTTACTTCCCAATAGCGTTCGTAGTAATAGCTTAAAAACTTTACTTCTTTTTTCTACTATCGTAGAGAAATGAACCTCAATAATGACTGCGTTCTGTACGGCAGTTAACATACTTTCACAGGAGGCGCTAACATTAACAACACAACAGTAAAAGTGTGGCATAAAAGCCAGATTAGAAAAAAAGGTAAACATATAACAAACGGACAGCTGGTCCCGAAGACAAAACCACCAAAAGTCATACATTAAACTTCAAGACAAAATGCAAGTTAGTGCCTTGGAATATAATTCATGATAATTTAAAAATGGCTGCTAATTCAGAGAAATTACTCAATAGCGAAGAATGATAATGTTAACATGAACATACCTATTACGAAATTATCTTTTTAATCCACGTTAAATCATAAGATACAATTACAAATAATTTTCATACATACCTTCAGTGCAGTCCTGTCCAGTCCACCCAACAGTGCAGTTACAACTGTAGGAGCCCAAGGAATTGTTACACTCACCGCCATTTTCACACGGTGACTTCTCACACTCGTTAATATCTGAAATATCACACGTTTTACCAGTGTAAGATAGTAATTCTTTATTACTGTAAATCCGGTTATATTCGCGAAAATATAGTGTCGCGAATAATTGCATGACTACCGATTCGCCAAAAATAAAGTTCCCCGAAAATTTCTGCATTAACAGTACATTCTTACCAATGAAATATAAAGTTAGCGATCAACTGAGTGTATTTCATTCCTTTTTTTTACAATTTATGCAGAATAAACGTGAACTGTCTAATTTGTTTTCTCGGATAGATCAGAATTGTTTTCAAAGTTTGAAACAACAACAACGTACACAGGGTCGTGGGTAAAATTGAAGAAGTACCAAAGGACGCTAAAAAACCAAAGTCCTAAAGTATGACAAGTAATTCATAAATCGTACATCATGAAACTTTCATCTTATTCTGACGGCGGATAAATGACACGGATTCGCACGATCATCTTACAAATGTCGATGTACAAGTAACATTTTACTGGTACATACAATTTTTGTATCAATAATTATGAAATATTCTATAAATTTGCTCTATATACAGTTCATTTATGTTACATTCTACATGTTCTTACATAAATTGATTTGTTTCTTAGATGATTGAGTGATTCTTTCAAGACGACTAAATTACAATCGTAACCAAAGACATTCAACAAACGCAAAAAATCGAGGCTAAAATTAAAAAAATGAATAATATATTTAATGTTTCTTGAATAAAGATTTCTTCATTATTGCTAGGTAAAAAGAAAGATGTTAGGCCCTTGTAATGCGTTTATATTCATCTTCTGATGGAGTAGTAATATTGACGAGTATCTTTATATCTTACACTCTGAATGACATTGGAATAATAAAGATAAAACTGCCGAACGATACGCTATAAAAGTTCTTTTACATGATCCTCTGTTACGTGATACTCGGATACGTGGATTTCTCAATCAAAGCAAGGCTGTAGAACTACGCACTACGTATATTCTATTAACCATGGANNTTGGAAAGCGTGAACAATTTGTACTCGGGTAAAAACTAGTGTTTTGGAATATTCTTAATTGCTTGTATTTTTTTATTATTATTTCTTGTAATATTTCTTTTCATAAAAAATGTATCATATATATTTTACCTGTCTCACAATCATGCGATGTCCATCCACTAGGACAGGTACATGTATAAGAACCAAGTGAGTTTGTACATGTTGCATTATTTTGGCAAGGTGATTTTTGACACTCATCAATATCTGAAATATACAGTACATTAATTTACTTAATTCAAAAAGGAGAGAGAGAGAGAGAGAGAGAGAGAGAGAGAGAGAGAGCAAGCAAAGATACGTTTGTGTCAAACGTATAGAATAAAACAGGATTCATTGTGGAATAAGATAAGATATTTATAGGAAATATCAAATAGCACGTTTCCTATCATTCTTATCAAGAAAAAGATCTGAATGCACAAAGCTGACAAGAAAATTGTCACAAAATAATTCAGGAATATTGATACTTTTATATCGATCCTTAAGTAGAAAATAACCATTTAAGAAAAAAATGTCTCTAAAGCTTTTGAGAGCATTCGCACGGTCTAAATATTTTACTTATAGAGAAAACTTCTATGTAATTAGCTTACCAGTATTGCAGAGTTTTCCATCCCATCCCGTACTGCACAGACACGTGAAGGAACCTTCTGTATTGTCACACGTGGCATTGTTTTGGCAGGGATTTTGGTCACATTCGTTGATATCTGAATTATATAGACACAAATTCACTCTTCCTGTGTACCTTACACTAGATAACATTGATATTTAGAAGTATATCCTTATTTCAAGTGTTTTGTATAATCGTATCACGACCACATGTGGCACGGTACTTAATAAAACACCATTGTTATGTCTGGACAACGCACATCGCATGTCCCCATTAACTATAGCATCTTCTTTTTGTATCCTATTTCCATTTCTTTATTAAAAAGTCGATGCAATTAAAGGTAGAAGAGAGATGGAATTTCATGTTACTTATCGAAAAAAAAGATGGACACTAAGAAATCTACCGTCTCTGAGACAATATACGAATTCGGACAAGTACGGATATCTGGAATAAAATGAACTGAAGGATTAATAGGTGAGACATGTTTTTCTTTCACAATCAGAGCAGATGATTAAACATCTACTCTCTTTTGAATTCGCATACTTGCACAGAATACAGAATGGTAATTAAAAAAATATCTACCTTTTTGGCAATTGACACCATTCCATCCTGCCTCGCAATCGCAGGTGTATGACCCAGGGTTATTGCTACATGTTCCGTTATGTTCACAAGGCATAGTAGAGCATTCATCAATATCTATGAATGAGAATGTAAAAAATGCTTACCATTGACATAAAATTGATCAAAAGTAATAGATATAATATGTAAAATACGCTTTCTTTTGGAACGCATCTTATGTCGCGAAAACCAAATAAAAGACTTGACTTTATGACATAAATTTCGTGGGATAGATTTCAAGCAATGTGTTCTACCTTTATCACAGAATTGATCCTTCCATCCGTCCAAGCAACTGCACTTAAAGGAACCCTTTGTATTTTGGCATGTTCCATTGTTTATGCAAGGACTATTCTGGCATTCATCGGTGTCTACAAAATAGGTAATCACGTCAATAATTGTAGTAATGAGATATTTTAATGTAGATGGTTTCGAATTACAAATTGAATAACGCCATTTTTTAAAATTGCATCATAAAAACTACTCAAAGTGATAGAAGAAAATATACTAAAACTAATTTTTCACAACTTTTTTCACGCATAGGAAAGCTTCCTTGAAATGTATCAAAATAAAAGTAAGCGTAAGCGTTGTAAGAGAAAAACAAAATTCTATACCTTCTGCACAGGTAGGTCCTTCCCATCCAGCTGTACAGTTACAAACAAACGATCCTTCATTGTTGGTACATGTACCGTTATTCTGGCACGGACTCTGTTCACATTCATTGATATCTACACATATAAATCATATTAAAAAATAATCTGTATGTGATATGGCTAAAATGAAATTGAAACACACAATTTCTTACTATCAAAATCCAATAGTCGATACATGAGTATGAAATAGAATATGTTAGTGATTTTTATTGTGCAACGAATTTGAATTTCCCGCCGATTTACTGTAGTGCATTGGTACTACGGTTAAACGTGGCCGTGAAACTGATTTTACTAGTATGTTTTATGTGTCGAGGCACGGACAAAACGGGCAGTTGATAGAATATATATAGGTAGTCTGACGATTTTCCTTGGTGGGTGAGGTGGATAGAAGAACATTGTATTTACGCCAGCACAGGGCTGTAAATGAATTTCTGTCGATGTCTGTGGCTCCAAGGGGATTCGGGCCTACATCCACTTCATGTCGTATTTCACAATTAGGACTGAGAGCAGTTTGTTGCTACATGTATAATGTCAGTGAAAACCATGTGTTTGTCGGAGGTGGATCCAAAAACTGAAAACTACTCGACATCGAACTTACCATTTGTGCACTGGTGTTCTACACATAACTTGAAAGGTATTACCGAACTTAATATCGACTGGGATGGAATATTATTGAACCGTGATTTCGACATAACGCGTTGGAGTTAGAACTTTTCGAATTAGAGCTGGAAGTGTGACCATAGGCTCAGTTGTGAGCATATTTTAGTCGTGAACTACGGAGAACAAATTGTTTTTCTCTTATCCTGCTATTTCTGGGCCCAATCGTTTCATTGGTCCAGGTTAATTGTAACTCATATTTACGGGGGAGCTTTTTTTATCCTTAATTTTTTTCCTTTATTTTCTGAATAAAATTTTGTTTATTATATATTTGACTTGGTTTTTCATATGGACTACAATAAGACAATCCAAAATTACTCACGTGTGGTAATAATTTATACCACATCGTTACATACTGATATTTAAATATATTTCAGTTATTGTTTCTTTAGATTACTGTTGTAAAGACCATTTTGACAGATGCATGATTTCGTATGTAAAAGTCGAAGTCGACAGTAAACTATATCTAAGTCAGGAGAATAATTAACTTTGATCATTACCTTCCTCGCACCTGCTGTTTGTCCACCCAGGAGCGCATTTACAGGTAAAAGATCCGTCATTGTTGACACAGGTACCATTATTCTCACACGGATTGTTCAAGCATTCATTGATATCTGTAGTAAAACAAATTAGTGATGTTATTCAATTATCAAAACGGTAATTTCTGTGCAGAATTTCAGAGATGATTAGATGAAAAATACCTTTTGAATAAAAATGAAGTAGGGTCATAGAATTGTTGCATCCGATAGAGATGGGATCAAGTGATCTGCTGAGATGCTACATTCGTCGTAAAATACTCGAGGAAACTCGCAATTTCGATGTTAAGCTTAAATTCTGTGATTCGACAAATATGTCATTACTTAGCTGAAGATCTAATCTGAATAACTATTGTCTCTATATGGAAAGTACAAATCCTGTGGGATGACAGGTGTCCGGATGATACCAGTATGTTCTGTAGTACCTGTCGTGAACTGAATTGACAAATTCTCTTTGTGCTTAATATTTTGTCATTTATTTTCAATTTTATGTACCATATAATGTTAATTTTTCACACATGAGTATTTTCCAAACCCAAACCCCTCTTGTCCTTACCTTCTTCACAATGTGGACCCGTCCATCCTGTGCTACAGTTACATACATAAGATCCATTGTTATTGATACAGATTCCTTTGTTTTGGCATGGCGAAAACTGGCATTCATCTATGTCTACAAGTAAAGTATTTGAAATAGATTATTTATCTACTGTACAAAATAAGGAATTTGTCCTATATCTCTAAATATATCGATTTTAGAATTATTTCATAAGCCTGCATAATGTTTACGTCGAAAGCTATTTATATATGACTAAAACACTACATTAAAAAGATATTTTAATACAGTCAAAAGTAGATATATCTGATGCAAATAGAAATTAAAATGGCATGATGTCTGTTAACATCCATACAAATTTATATATGATTAGCTGCACAAAAAACACCCAAATGCATATACGTGTATATACACTGTATATATATTAAGTAAAATTTAGAACATCACAAATTCTGGAAAATCCGTCATCGAACAATGAAGGTAGGTAACTTAGTATCCTAACAGCTTCCGCCTGACGAACCACACGATGATGAAAGCGCTAACGGAATAGATATTTATTAAGGAAATTTGTGATGTTCTAAACTTTACTGAACATATCAATAACTGTACCAAGAACACCAGCATATAAATATATATATATATATATATACATGATTTTTAAATATAATATACA
>JACSZP010004401.1:0-26289 GCA_016161895.1 Pinna nobilis | reverse complement strand
CATGAGGGGCTTACACTTTTTCACTCATAGGGAAATGATACGGAGTTTCCATGAGGGGCTTACACTTTTTCACTCATAGGGAAATGATACTGAGTTTCCATGAGGGGCTTACACTTTTTCACTCATAGGGAAATGATACGGAGTTTCCATGAGGGGCTTGAAATTTTAGCCTATGTACAACACTGAGGGCTATTGAGCAGTGAGAGACATTTTATGTACCAATATCTACTTTGGCAAGTGTGATCAATATGTCAATACTACTTTTCCTGTTGTAATATTAGAAATATGTTCTACTTCTAACCTCTGAATATGTTTTAAGTTTTATATATGGCTTTTTGTGTTAATGACTGAATATATTGTTAAGACTTAATTCTACCTAGCTTCCTATGGCAGTGGTGGTACAAGTGAACATAACTGGTATAGCACTATAACCAGAAACATAACACATAAATAACTATTAGTGTATTTTTTCTTCTTGAAAATTGGATTATCACAACAAAAGCCCTTATAAAACACAAAGTTTGTAGTGAATCACATTTCAATATACTAAAGGACAATAACTGGTCCTAAAAATATTTAAGAAAACTAATACGGATAGAGCAAAACTGATCCTTTCAACAGAACATGCAATAAGATGGAATAACAATGGAC
Source organism: Pinna nobilis (assembly GCA_016161895.1). Classification (NCBI taxonomy): domain Eukaryota; kingdom Metazoa; phylum Mollusca; class Bivalvia; order Pterioida; family Pinnidae; genus Pinna; species Pinna nobilis. The sequence continues at coordinate 25,638 of JACSZP010004401.1, read as the reverse complement.
AGTTAGAGATGAGACAAAGTGACCACTAGTGTTGCAAGAATAATTCTCCACTAAATTTATTCATCAGATTCAATAACTCTTCACAAAAATCATTCATTAGAATTTTACACTTACATGTTGGTTCTGCATAAGCAGGTTAACTGTGGTAAGATCTCTGGCCCCTTCTTCAGTGACAAAGACCTGAGATTCTAACTGTGCTATCCAGCCGTCAATATCGTCACAACTCTGTTCGTACAACACGGCTCTGTTGGAATCAAACAATCTGTCTGCCTTCGCTTTGGTGGTCTTCTCCAATTCATCCCACTGCTCTTGCAAACTCGAAAGTATGGGTTCAATTTGTTCACGGCATTCTGGCTTTTCTTTTATAAGGTCTTCTCCAGACTATGAACAGAAAGTTTTCACAATCAAAAATAATTTCTTATTCATTTATATACATTGTATACTTGACAGGATTCTGATGCTAACTGCAGTTAAACTCTATGACAACAAAACTGATAGAGTAACATATATAGATGTGATGACTAGCCATTGCACATTATTAAGTGTCTTGTATTCTTTATTATATCAAGAATGGTAACAAAACAATAGGAACATGTCATACTAAAGAGAAATTAATGAAAACAACATGTAACATATCTCAGCATGGGTAAATGGAAATAGACAGCTATAACAATAAAGTAATCTCTCCCTATAACTCACAGACAGATCAATGACTATTAGTCACAATAACCCACCTGCATTAGTCTCACTAGTCTATCCTTGTTGGCAGCTATTTCACGTTCGAAGGCCTGGTGACGCAGATATTTACTATGTAAATTCTTAGCGTCACGATAAGTTTCATCTTGAGCAGCAGCCATCTTGTCGTGGAGCCAGTCTCGCAGCTTTGAAATGGAACAAATTGTTAAATTTTCACCACAAATAGATTGAAACATATTATTAAGCTACCAATTTATAATAGTGCATTCAGAGTTTTTTTTTATATACAGTGAGGCATCGGCAAAAGTGTGAAAAATATTTATAGCTATTAAGTAAAGGGACAATTTTCTTCTGTAACGAGAATCTGTATATAATGGGCATACTGACAAGGTCTTTTATAGTAATGTCAGATATTCCAAATAAATAGCCTTTATACTTGCATCATTAATTTTATATAAAACTTAATGTAAAAGACATAAACTAAGAGTTTTTCGTGGGTGTTATTTTTTCGTTTTCCGGCTTTTTTAGTATGCAAAGACCTGCTTCAAATGTACAAATACATCAGTAATTTTTATAGTTATGAATGCGATTTAAACTGAAAACCCTCAGTTCAGGACAGATATTCCTACACTACTGTTTTTAAAAAGTACAAGTATGATGTCATTCAGCTTTCAAGTCAAGTACACACTTAGACATTCTGACGTATCAAAGCCACAGAATAGTAATACAGGCAGGCTATTTACAGATGTAGTTCAAAAGAACTATACATAACTATTAAACTGACACTTCAGTGCATATTTCTTTTTTTACTGTTTAAATATAGAACAGATGAAAAAATGTCCAGGATAGTGTTAAGAGGGAAACTGATAATAATCAGTTAACATAGAATCTGACATCATGACCTGTAAGCTTGAAGTTACTACTAGATAAGGAATATCTGACAGGAAAAATAAGATTGATTCTTCATGCCTCATGCTAAAGTTATACCTAACAGCCATAAATGTTACTGTATTTCATGAAGTGACCTTTAGTTTTTCACGAGGAACACCTGACTGATCATTCCCCTGCTAAGACAATATATATAAGAACAAGAGACCCCTTTCAATTGTGGGACATTCAAAGAGGGAGAATTTACCTCGTCACATTCCTGTAGAAACTGTTGCAAGAGCAGTTGATCCTTAAGTCTCTCTAGTTGTTCATAAGCCCTCTGTCTGTTAACATCTCGTCTGAAAGAGAAATGAACACATGAACAAAAGTAAATCGACTATGAGACAACAGTTAATATATCTAATTACCATAAAAGCAAAGTCATGGTAAACACAGTATAACATGTCATCAGATACCCAAATAAGATATGTACACTATCCTAGTTGTACATTAAATAACTGAAGTATTTCAGGGACTAGACAGATAGCTCTGAGATGTAGCCACAGTATTCAGCATACTGCAAAAGAAATTTCTTCAGATCAGAGCCAGAGATAAGAGACAAATGGCTGCATAACGTGACCTGTTATTTCCAAGATTCATGATTTGAAAGGTAGTAAATAAATGGTATACAAAGAATCTCAAGTACCCTGGATACTTTTTATCTTACTAAAACTCATTTCTTCATTTTGGCTCGAAAAAGGGATTAGACATATGAAGGTCCCATTTCCTAATGATTGGTACTCCTGACCATGATTAAAGTTTTGCAAAGGAATTACTTTGTAGACAGAAAGACCCAAACATTTTAGCACGAGTCTTTGATCATACCAAAGGGCATTGATACAGATACTACATAGCTACTGTGCTGATGTGGTTGCCTTCCGATCCTGAGGTCATGGGTTCAAGTCTATATGAAGGCAGCAGATAAAGTGCAGAGCATAGGTCAAAATTTGTAGCCCTTCCTTAGCACATCTATAGAAGAGAAAGACTTAAACATCAATATAACCAACCTACAATAAATACTGACAGAGCTTTCAGATTCATTTGATTGGCTACTGCAATCTCTCACCTTTCATTGATATTTTCAGCCTTTTTGTGTATTTTATCAGCTGCATAGTGGTTGTCCTCAATCAACCGATTAGCAAACTGCAAGACTGCATTGATCTTCTCATCATTAGCATCTGTAGTGGTAATGAAGGCTTCATGGGCCTTGATCAAGTTCTCTGCAGCCTCCAAAGTGTTCTGTAAAAAATATAGGATAGCCATGTTTACATGAATACCATACAGTTTTACTTTCCAAATCTACATCAACAAAAATAAATAACTCAATAAAAAGTAGTTTCTGTGTTTGTCCAATTTTACTATCTCAATTTTTTGCAAGTAGAATAAAAGGATACTTATTCAAACTCTTTAAACCAAAAGAAAGACAACTTAACCAAAATATCATGAAGAAAGTACAATTAATTTTTTCTTATCTGTAATTTCTTGAGAAATTTGTGCCACTGAAAGCAAACACTAGAATACACAGAAATTACCTTTTCCCAAAACTACCATAATCAAACCTAAAATTACTATCAATGGCTAGCACAAGGCATTGTCTTGATAGTACATTTTCATAAATAAATGCATGACATATAAGCAAGCAAAAATAACAAATATGTGAAAATTACCTACTTGAATAATCAAAAGCAAAACGTACCTTGCATAAAATATCCAAATTAATAGGAAATTTTATAATTTCAATAGGGAAAACACATCTTACACAACGCTTTTCTCCCTGATATTCGTTCCACACAGAGCACTAGAAATAGATCTCTCTCATAAGGCATTCAGGCATCATGTGATCCAACCACTTTATACCACATACACTAATTTAATTCTAAATTATCTGAATTGTCTCTGATGTAAGCAATCAAAAAATGGCACCACTAAGTATTTCATACAAAAACCTCATATCATCTCAATGCAATCTACCAATGAATTGAAATTCCATTTTTATTGTCCGCTCTATAAACTATGTAATCCAAAGTCGTGGATGAAAGATAAACAAGAATCCTAAAGCTATGAGCAGCGATGACTGACCAAGTCAACAAGGATTTTTTACATTTCCTTTCCCGAGCTCAGATCCAAATGATGGAAATGTGTAATACTTGGTGATATTATTATACTAAGACATTTTATATCTATCCGGTACATTTTTTCTTTGCAATAACTGGCTTAGTTCCAAAACCAGCAAGTGTTATTGGGAGACCGACAAGTGTTATTGGGAAGGTTTTTTTTTCGTTCAGTATTCCTACTTACAAATCTAAAACCATTTCTCAATGGAAAAATTACCAGAATTATACATATTTCCAAATTTATATATTTTTCAATTCTATGCTCAGAATTATACATATTTTCAAATGTATGTGTTTTTCAATATTTTACTAACTAAATTTTTTTCTCTTTAAAAAATATTTCGAAGTAGTTCCAGTCACCAGTACATCGTGTAAGCCAGGCTATAGCTTAAAACACAAGTCATGTAACCAGGCTATAACTTAGAACACAAGTCATATCATAATTTCATAAAGGGTCAAAGTGATGGATTATTGGAATAACCCATAAACCTCACCTTTCTATTGCCAAAATCTTGTATGCTTAGCAATACTAGTGGAATTGTTTTCATAGAAAAAGCAAAGATAATAGATACTCCATCACCACATGTTCTGCACATTTTATGAGGTTAAGCTGTTTTTATACTATGGTACTGAACAAAAGAACCATTCAAATAATGTTATTGATGTAATGAACAGTAATATATCTAGAACTGCTGGAGCCAAATATATCTCATCACTCCCTTCTCACAAAGACTGCTTTTATTATGTTCTTAAGGGGATCTTTAACTGCAGGATTAGCTTATCTATATAGCATATTATCACTCTTACCAATAACTGGTCAATGTTTTATAAAAGAATAAAATGAAGCATAAAAAAGAGAGAAAATAAGTCCAAAAATTATTTTTACAAATCATAATATAATTTTGAAATGGCTTTTTCTAATTCCTTAATTCTTGTCCATCAACACTCATAAGCATATATTCAAACCACATACATTCCTTTTTTTGTCATACCTATTATAATAAACCTGATACAAACAAAACTTGAAAGCATTTCAACATATTGCTAATGGATCTTCTATAAATGCTAACTGATGTAAGAAGCATACCTATACACTAATATGCACCTACACAACTGTAATAAGTTAGGTTTATAGACAGCTATATGGTGGTGTACTACAAATGAGTACCACATGGATATATGACAAATTGACACAGCAGGTGGTAAAATGTTCTTAATTCAAAACTTGCTGCACATAATTTTAGTGAGTAATAAAGCAGACTTTTTTTCTTTTGATCTTTTTACTGCACTTCATCATAATCATAAAAACATTTTACCAGGTCTACCTCCATGTAAGTATTTCAGAAATGTTACAACAGGGAAAGAAGGTAATACCAGACTCAGTGTTACAGTTGAACATTGAATATACATACATAGTGAAGAGATATTGATGATTTCTATCAACTAATTCGGAGCAGAGTGGTTAGCGTGTTCAACTGCGAATTGGAAGATCAGGGTTCGAGCTGCGTCAGCGCCACTCCACGTTTGACCGTCCCTGTCCTTCGGATGAGACAGTAAAAACCGAGGCCCCGTGTCACAGTAGGTGTTGGCACTTTAAAGAACCTCCTTGCTCTACGGCCAGCAGTGTCGAGCATAGGCAAAATTTGTAGCCCTTCACCGGCACACGGTGACATCTCCATACGAGTGAAATATTCTTGAGTGAGATGTTAAACAACAATACAAATCAACAAATTCACATGAGGATATGAAATGTACAATGAACTCTCTCCCCGACTCTCTCTCACTCAAGATATCCATCTCGAGCTAATGTCCACTGACCCCTTTTAGGGAACAGGAGAGATTAACCCATGAACTATTTTCAAATATGATTTTTCAACAAAAGCAAAACAAAAATATTGTTTCCTACATCAATACCTTGGTTAAGATAATTTATAAAGTAGTATGGCAAATTGGCTTCCAACAGTATCGGTGCCTATGTGTTCAAACTTGTTATTCTTAAGGCTAACATCAAAATGTAAATATAAGCCACAACAACTGAGAAATTGATGATAGACAAAATGATATGAGAGAAAGATGGCAGATAATGCAGTAGACCACAATGATAATGATACATGGACTATATAGATACACATATAAATAATGAAAGTTACAAAAATTAGATGTTTGGTGTGGAAATTGATGTTTTATCTGTTACTCAAATTAAAATTTCAGGGAAAAAATTGAACAACAGTATGATATATTTCATAGAGAGTTCTTCAGGCAGGTCAAGTAATCCACAGCTTTCTTAACATGATAGAAATTATTTTTTTCAAAAAAAAAAAAAAAAAAAACACTGTATATCACTGTACACTGTATATCCAACAATGCAGGTTACTAAAATTACGAAACTCTTTCACTTTCTAATCTGCCAACCCACCCACTTAACCCCCTTCAATCCAAAAAAGAAAAGAAAATTGTCATAGTAAGAACATCTCTGATGCAGGAAAGAATCTATCAAGAAAATTTTCATCTAAATTTCAAATCATAGGAAAAGAAGTTTTCACATATTAGTTTCATGAGTATTCAGATCGCTGTTTGACATGCTGACACTGAATAGTTCAGTTACTAAATTTCAAAAAGAAATATATAATTTTTTGGTTAAAGATCAAACTAGTAATTTTGAGTAGCGGTGGATGACATGGCCCCCTTGTCAACATAGTACGGCTACAGACTGGTGTATGGACAATTGTACATCCTGATTTACCTGTTTGTCTAGTAATCCAAGTGTGCTCTGAACAAGGCAAAATATTGTCACATTACAAAGGATGATCATAGAAGTCCAAAACAAATATCAATTCATGATCTATGGATACCATATTTGACTCAATAAACGTCATTGTCTCAATAAGTCCTTCCAATATAGTTCAGATTTAATATCCACTTATTCCACGCTAACAAACCTGCCCCAAAAGTTTAGAATCAATTTTCCCTTTTCTTCCATACTGAACAATTTTTTCTGGTTTTTGAATGGCAGGAGATGGAGCAGAAAATTTCATGTAACAATTTATTTGTAGCCTCCCATTCTAGCAATAGATTAGTGTTCATAACCATGACAACATTGCTATCATATTAACTAATGAATTGGAATAAAACTGACTCTTAATTTGTTCCACTAGGCACCCATCCCTGTTTATCCATTTTTCCACACTTGACTCCTATTGGGTCAAATATGGTAATGTAATGATGAACATATCCAAGTCTGATGAACTTCCACCAATAATGAACAGCAAAGCCATTCATAATACCTGCACTGCAGTCTCAATAATAATCAGCCTCCTAACTGGATTGTTTCCTTGTCAAGTATTGATATACTTTTGTCTAGAATCAGGGCTGGGCACCATAAAACTTGTTAATTTACTTAAGTCTGAAAAGATTCTTAAATCCAGCTCATCCTGAATTCTGATTGGCCGAGAGACTGGATTCTCAGACTTAAATAAATTTTTTAAGTTTTATGCTGCCCAACCTAGAGCTATCCGTTTCAAATTTGAAGCAAAAACTATGAGAGGAAAGACAAATCAATGTTTCATCAGAATTTTCATTTTGCCTCCCTCCCTATTTAAACAGCATAAAAATGTTAGCTAATTGATGCTGCAGTACATATTACATGCAAAATGTGAAATGAACCAAGACAGCTAGTCAGAGACACCTCTAGGTATGAAAGAAGTACTCAAATTCCATGAATCCAAATTCCTTGACAAAGATGATAAAAAAAAAAACAAATTGCAAAAATCCAAATTCCTGAACTCAAGATGACTCTGTAATAATAGATTCATGAGCTGATTTCATTTATGAGACTTTTACATATAAATGAAGATAAGTAAGTAAAGCTTACAGGAACTTCTTCTTTCGAAAGGAAATTTTCTTGTTGATTAAGAAGTACTTCTGCTTGTTTAGCATCACGAAGATACATCTGTAAAAGAAATATATATAAAGTTCAAGTTTGAAATTTCTGTATGAATTCAAAAATAGCTGAAATATAAACAAAGGAAGATAAGAAATGAGAGGCTTTGCAGCAGACATTCCTGGTTGACAGAACTACACACAAGTCTGCTAGACCTTGAAGACATTAAGTATAGTATATACCTTTCATCACACAAGTGATCAAATTTACAATAAATTCCATAGCAAATTTGTTTAACAGATCATGGCCCACACGTAACAAAAAGACATTAAAACTGTGATTAGAAGTAGGATATGCTATTTTTCAATTTCTTTATTCTCCTTACTAATAGTACAAATGTAATGGACCAATTTGACTGTGCTGCCCCTAGGTTTTAACTAATGTACTCTTACCTGTAGGTTAAGGCTCTGTGAAAGGAGATTTTGTCTGTTCTCCCACATCTGTAACAACTCTTCCCATCCACTGTCCAAAGCTTGTAATCTCTGAAAGGAAACAAATTATAAAACAGTCAGCACTTATGGCTAGACCATATACAACAAAATGACACACAGAATACTGCAGTAGATAGTTATGCCAATTATGATACAAGTAGGTCAACTACAACCAAAGTCTACCTTGATCTGTAATTGATCATTCTGTAGCTTCACAGCAAGTTTTAAGTCCAAACCTGCAAAGGTGGAGGAAAAGGGATCCAGGATTTAAGTATCAGGGTGCAACTGTTTTTTTCTAAATAGTAAAAATAGAAATCCTGTGTCATGGTAGGTGTTGTAACATTAAAGATCCCTTACAACTCAAACTCCAGGACGCTCGAGCCTAGGACAAAATCTGAAGTTCTTCACCATTATTTGGGAACATCTCTGATTCCAAATGAGTGAAATATTCTTGAGGTGGACGTCAAAAATCCATAACAACAACCACATAATAAGTACCTGTCTGAGGAACATGTACTGTGGATCTTCTTGTCCCTCAGTTATCTTCTCTCCAAATTCTTTCATCTTGGCATACTCTGGTGAATACGCATCAATTTCGTCCTTTAACTGTTGATGTTGATTTAGTAACTTCTCAGCATCGGCCAAACTGTTTGGAATATCTTCTGAAGCCACAGTGGTCTGGGTACGTGACAGCCACTGTTGGAAGTGATCCAAGTTGCCAAGGAAACGCTGCAATTCACCTGCCTCTCCAAGTTTTTCATCTCTGTCTTTCAGCTGTCGAAGGAAAAATAAAAATTACAAATCTAGAAATCTGATGGATACAAATAATAAGGAAAAGTATATCTGAATGGCATCTATATCAGATTTAAATAACATTGAGAAAATGACAAAACATCATCAAAATCTCTATGAATTAAGGTAAGAAAAAACATTGAAGTGTATCAAAATGATACATATATCGTAAACACACAATGTCTCACTTCGTTCACACATGTTAAATAGATGATGGATTTCATATCTTATCACTTTGTAAATAGTACGAGGTATTATAGGAAAATAACAAGCAGAACCTCTAATTTAACATCACCACTGAACATAACAGATTAGCACATTTCTGGTTACACAATCATTTTTAAGCAGGTTAAGAAGAAAACTTAACTTCACTGGACAAGAAAAAGAAACTTAAGGATCCAGGATAACATGTGATTACTGATTCATACTAAGTAGGTACATACCATATCCTTGAGTTCCATCCAGACATTGTTAATTTCAGCAATCTTCTCTCGGATTGCTTGTGCCTCATCTGGTTTGTCATCTTGGAGTTTTTCTGCTTCATTTTGAAGAGACTCAAGCTGAACAAATTAGAAGAATGAATCATATATATTAATAAACAAGCAAGAATTATTATAATATTGAAATACATTTCTAAGTGATTTTGTTTTTAGTTTCAAACACATCCAATAAATTCTGAGCAAACAATTTTGAGAAGCCATATGGTTCATTCACAAAATTTGAAGTGTTCAAAATTAATGCCAAAGGGAGTTTTCTACAGTCATTTTTTTGTAACAAATTTTTTTCTACATTAGATGAAGAAGCTGAAGTTGACTGCAAATGTATTACTGATCATAAATTGATTTACAGTACAAGTATTTTGTTAAAGCAGATGCACAGCTGATGTACTTCAAGTTCCAAATATATTTTAAGATGACATCTCCATCTTTGGTAAGGTTTTAAAATTCACTGGACACTTGACTTAAATCTGAAACATGTTTCAACAACTGCTGAAAGGCACAAGACAACTTAAGGGATATTTTTCTGTTTTACCTTGGCTTGGATTGCAGCAAGATCTCTCTCCATTCCACTAAGTCTTCTCTGTAAGGTCATGACACCAGCAAGGTCATTGCCTAACTCATCTGTAGACTCTATGACCTTAGCTTTCTCATGTATCCAGCTCTGCAATAATAAGAAAACAGATTAGGAAATATTGAAAGTGATAAAGAAAACTTTCATCATACTGAACTGTATTTCTGTCAATGATACTTCCAATGTGATACTGGTAAATGCAACATGCAGGACACTAAGATCTTTTGTTTTGTCGAATATATCCACTGTCTCCTTTGACAAAACAAAAGATCTTAGTGTCCTGCATGTTACATTTACCAGTAACTGGGCTGACATGAGTGTTCATTTATCATAGGACAAATAGCGAAAAAAAAAAAACTTGTTAGGTTATTTTTTTTTTACCTCAAGGTAGATATCAATGTTGATAATGAAACATTTTTAATGTAAGGAAGATAACCCTCTGTAAATATGAGTAATATGACCATTTCTTATCAACTTTGTACATTAATTCATTTTAAATGATTCCAGAAATTGAAATGCCCACATAACTTACAATTGTTTCATTGCATTCAATGTGGAAGTTCTGCAGTCCATGGGTAAGGTTGATCTCCTCACGCTTGAGGTCAACAAGGTCACGAAGGTTAGTCCAGCTGAAAAGAAACAAATGGAAAGTTAAGTCATATACTTACTCACTCTATTACTATTTTCAGAATTTCATTTAAAATTTCAAATTAAGAAAAAATCAAAAGAAACTTATCAAATTTTCTTTCTCGTTATCTATCAAATGAGTCTACCTTCCATTAAGCTGGTTCTGCCGTGCGATAACTTCTGCAGCGTTTGGATGTTCTATCTGTAGAAGCTGCCTTGCCAGCTGGTTCACTACTGCAACCTTGGAAGCGTTGGCATTCATCTCATGCTCGAAACTATCAAATCTGTGCTTCATGATGGCAAGTTCCTCAATGTCATCAGTGATGATGATTGTTGTCAAGAATTTCTCCTAGAAATATAAATCTAGTATGAGATATTTTGCAAAACATTATAGAAAAGATTATATTTTAAGAAAATTACTGCCTTTTTCTGTGTTTGGAATTATTTTATCTGATTTCAATTGCAGTATAGTATTTTGTTCAAGGAAGATGTAACATTGAACTTCTAACCAATCCTACAAATAGTATTCTCTTTCTTTCTTAATTTGTTTCTAGTATGGTAGAGTTAGGCAGAGATAGATACATATAAACCAGGAAGTTGTGAATAATTGTTGCTTTTCTCATACTGAACATGTTGCATGTAGACTAGCATATGAAAAATACTTTCCGAAACAGTGTATGAATTCATTGAAAAAGAGTTCTCAGAAGTCAAGAAAGCTCTCCAAATGTTACATAAAATGGGGCTAAACTTTTCTTAAATCCAAGGCCAAGATCACTGGGTCAAAAGTCATGGCCCTAAATGAAAGTCTTAATCATGAGGAATCAGTATGTGAAATATCATAGCCTCATCTTTTCTGGTCTGAAAGACATAGCCCAGGTCAAAGTTTTGTCTACAGATGAAATGACTGATTAAAACAACAAAGGGTGAGCTAACTATATGCTTCTTTCTTTGATTATTTACAAATCATTTGTTTCCATTCTTACCTTCTCATCTATCCAAGTCTCAACACCATCAGCTTCATTGAAGAGTTTGTAAAGTGACAGGGCATCCAGAAGTCTCTGTTTTCTGAGCTTAGCGAGCTCCAATAATTCTTGATAACGTCTGTCAATGCTTCCCAGTCTGTTCTGTACATCTGGAGACTCACGATCCTGCAATATGGGATAATACATTACTTCATGATTTGTTTGAAATCAAAAAGACTTGAGTTTTCTTTTTTCCACATTTCATAACACTACTTTCGACAATATTTCTGTTGCATTAAGCCAAATCAGACTTCAGAAATTCTTATCTATGTCACAGGGTATTCCTTTGTAGTGAAATGTCAATCCTTAAAGAGGAACATTGGTTTTCACTTTGATCCAAAAGACAAATTAAAAATCATATCACAGCTAGGACTTAACCAACTGGTCTAAAGATGAGCAAATAATCAAAGAGTTGTAGATGGCTCCTCCTGACATGGAAAACATGAAACAAAATATCATACTCAAAATTTTAAATTCTCTTCACTTCTATAACATCAGATCAAGTTGCTGCTAAGTGAGCCTTAAGATTTAGACTAAAGCAAATTAATGGCATCCAATGCAGATAAACCTATTGAGGAAATCTATGTTAAGATCCCAATGCCAATATCATATCAATTTATGCATCATTATACAACAAAATAAATCCTCAACCCTACTCCCTTTCTAAAGACAAAAAATTGTTTCTAGTCTTTTTATTTTTTTTTTCAAGTTTCTCATAGACCCTCTATCAATTAGAGTTACCTGTTCTCCAAGGTTGGCAGCTTGTTCATGCAAGGCTGCTATTGTAGCTTCATAGTTCTTCAAATCATCGGTTACTTCCTGAAATGTCAAAGAAAACAACATATGACTACTGTGCTAAGAAATGATATGGGGGGGGGGGGGGGGGGGGGGGGGGGGGGCTCATTTCAGGCAGAAAATTACAGACAATTTGTTTTTCATGTACAACTTATTCTAATCAACATAAATACCAAAAGACACTTGAATACCACATTCAATATAAAAATAACAAAACACACATGCCTACCACAAATTATATTTGGATGGTTACATAAAATATTTACAGAATTTATGCAATTTATCATATTTAATCTTGAATTGCATAATAAGGACTACTAATTCTATTTACATATCATGATATTACAATTTTTCTTCGATACATAATTTATTCCTGAGTAACAGATTACGCTTAATCTTACCTTGTGTTTTTTAAGGAGGGACTGTACACTGGCTTCATCCTTGCCAACATCTTCACTGGAGACGATGCGGAAAATATCCAACATCCAGGCATCCACATCATTGGCATCAGCGAAGAACTGAAGGAAACAAAAAATGTGTTATTGAAAATAATAACTTCATAAAAACACAAGTTTACATAATTAATTTATGAGGATTTCAGTGATCAAAATTTGGAACACAAAATATCAAATGGGTGAAAATGATCTTGACCTTTATCGAATAGTTTCCGAAAACTAAACCTTGAATGGTTGGACCAGTTGTACATAAATACCTATCCTGTATCTAACTGACTGTTTATAAGATCCCAAACTGATCAAATAATTCAAGAAAACTAACAAATGTCATATGAAATTCATTGTATGTACAAAGTTATCAAGAGTTACTGTTCTTGGTATACCTCACAATCCTGCTTCGAGACATCTTTTCAAAATCTTCAGAGTTATTGCTATAAAAAAGGATATGCAACTGATATATATATGCGTACTTGGTAGTAGTCTACAGCTTCGTTCAGCCTCTTCTTTCTAAAGGCAGCAAGGTCAATGAGACTTTCCCACTGTTGATTGATCTCATCAATTCTGTCCTGGATCTTCTCAGCTCCGAAATTTCCAGCAGTGATGAGGTCTGAACCAATTTGTAAAACGGACTGTAGATGGGTGTGTCTGGCAGTCATCTCATCCTCCATTTGCTATGAAAATATAGACGTACAGTTTTGTTTATTCTTGTTCTCTCCCTTTTACCTACACGTCAATTTTAAACATGTGAATTTGAGTACCTTTGGTTTATTGTAGGTACTTGATGGATGAAGATCAAGATTTTTAATTGCAAAAATCCATTGTTCACATATGTGAAACTATGTCAAGATTTAACAAATCTTTATAGCATTAGCCAATACTTGCTGGATAATATTTCATAGATCTAAGTTCAAATGTGCTTGACTAGAACAACATACCATACTCCTTGTTTAACTCTTGTAGGAATGAAATATTTCATTTTCACGTGCATAATGTAACCATTACATATACTTTTTCTAAAGTTTCAAATAGTCAAATAATGTAGCATTTGCAAGTTCGACATTTCCAACATGAAGTTGACAGACAGTAATTTGAAACTTGAAATATTGCTATGAAAACCTTAGCAATCTTTATCAATCCATTAAAATCATAAGCATGTAAGAAAACATGTCCATTTGACATTGAGATCCCCTTTATATTTAAGAGAGTGTGGGTTATTCTATCTTTAGCTTGTTTTGGACACTATTACCTTTTGTTTATTCAGTAACAGATGTACAGTTGTAAGGTCACGACCAAGGTCAGGGGATGACATAAGCTGTTCTTTCTCTTTAATCCATCCTTCTTCGTCAGCCATGTCCCAGTAGAACTGCCACAATTTGCGTGACTCTTCTAACCTGTCTCTACGCTCAGCAGCTAAGCGCAGCAGTTCCTCGTAGGCATTTTCAAGTGTGTTCATACGTTCCTCTACAACCTTAGGATCAACTGGTTTGTAGTCTGTAAAAATGTTTAATTAACTTTATTCAAATGTATACAATAATCACATCAATAACACGTAAAAGGTTTGTTGTGTCAACTCTGAGCTAAGGACCTATCTCTGAGCTATGAACCTTAATCTATCTCTAAGATCTGACCACTGGCTAGAGCCCTCCCCCCTCCAATCTTAAACATAAAATTTTCATGCTTTTATACTCAACAACCACTATATTACCATGGATGTAATGCTGTTTATCAAAAAGATAAATACTTTTCATCGTAATTTTTTAAAAGGATAGTGACAATACCACCCTTATCATTGATGGGAACTTTTGTGTAGAAGGCAGGTGGTCCATGTTTGTATAAAATACGATCAGGCTTTATTAATTCTCCTCCACTAAATACTGAATACCAAATTATGACCAATTTATTGGTAAAAATAATGTAAACAAACGTCACAAAAATAAAACAGAAATGAAAATGCTTACCACCAGCATCAACGAAATTTCCATCCACAAACTTGACAGCCTGCATATTGACGGTCTTGACACGTTCTCCCAGGACATGGATGTCAGCCTCCAACAAACTGTGCTTTTGTAAAAGGTCTTCCACACTCATCAGATGTTTACCGTAGTCTTCTGACATAAGTCTGGTCTGAAATACCAAAAAGCAAAAGATGATATATTAGATGTCTATTATATATATATGACAAAATATTAATGAAAAACACACCCAAATCATTCATATTACGATGACTGAAAAGCTATTGCCATTGACAATAATGAAATAATAAAGCTTTCTGTAAAAGCAGCCAGTCAAGATGTCTGATAATCATATTCAAGTTGAAAAGAAAGAGGAAAAAAAGGTATTGACATGAAATTAGTCAAATTAACCAATCATGTGCCGATCTAGAGGGGGACTGACGGGGTCTGGACTCCATCTAGAAATGGCAAAATATATACCACTATTGGTCAATTTTGCTTAGATTCTCATTTTAACAGGGTTAGCTTTTTCCTTACCATACAGGTTGGACCCCCCCCCCCCCCCCCCCCCCCCCCCCCACCCTGGAAAAAAATCCTGGATCCGTGCATGCTAATGTCAGAATTTTAAAGTTTCTCATCTTGAGAATAAGATCACAAACCTTGATTTCTTCCATCCAATCCAGAATATATAACATTTCTTGGAAGACCCTCTGTAAGCTGAGTGACAGCTCTAGTCTCATACGTCGGGCTCGTAAAAGTTCTAACAGGTAATTCCATAGTCTTAAAACATTGTCTTTTCTGAAAACAACAGAAAACTCCAATCAGTGATTTGATATTACAATACTGCCTATAAAATGCTTCCATAAACTCTCGCTATGCAAGAAATTAATTCATTATATATTTGTTATATAGAAATAGATTTGTTTTCAACTGTAAAACCCTTGACTTTGTCAGTATCAATTTCATTAACTGTCCATAAAACATGCATCAAATTTTCTTTATAGCTATTTCACAATTAGCAAATGCTATTAAATTTGGATTCTGTATTGTTATTAAATAATTAGCAGATACTAATAGATCTGGATACACATAACAATTACAAGTATGCAAATACATGTATGGCTTTGCTGGGACAATCTATAAATTGTCGGAAGTACAATGTATTATAGGAGGGCATATGTTTATGATCTGGACATCCAAAGATACCTTGCTGTAATTCTGTCAATGTCATTGTAGTTCTCACGATCGAGTTCATCGGCAACAGAAACCACTGCTTGCACACGTTCCTCATATGCATTGATGTCTGTCTCAATAGCTTCGTGTTTCTTGGTTGCCGCTTCTACAGCAGCCAAATCATTGCCAAAGTTGTCTTGGGAAACAAGGCGTTGATTTTCACTTAGCCATGTCTCTCTCATGCCAGCTTTTCTGTCGAATCTTGCTGCTAATTGTTCTAGTTTTTCTTGTCTGTAAAAGAGACAAAGCTGATATAGTAATGTCAATGTATGATATCTATCCACCATTAGGAAACAAGGTTTGATAAACATTGCAATTCTTGGCCAAGAGGCTGATGTTTCTCAAAAGTGAAATACAAAGGTCATTCAAAGCTGAGTTCTAAAATCCACGATTGCTTTTCACAGATTTGATTTTGACTTTTACTTCTTGATTGTTAATTAACTAACATGTCATTTGTAAATTTCTAATCATAAAATAGTTTTGCAGAAAAATGTCCAGTATTACCTGATAAGTTCTTCTCTTAGAGCTAACTCTCTCTCATGTTCAGCCTTTTCTAATTTGTCCCATGCCTTGTTGATATCAGATATAAGCTTGCCTTCTTTAGGTAAGTATGGCTTTTGGTTGTTTGCTCGCATCTTACTTTGAAGGGTGAAAAGTAAGATTTCTAGATTTCCCTTTTCATCAAACTTTTTCGGTTTTTCTTTGGTTCTGTAGGCATTGAAGGCTGACAGTTGCTGTTGTACTCCATGTAGAGAATTGGCAAACTGTCGGTCATTCAGGATAACAATGGTCTGTTCAATCCATTCCAGGAGATCTGATGTGAATGTCTCGTAGTCCTCTACCAATCTGTCTGCACCCAAAGCATTGTCAATTACCTGCAAAGACGACAACAACAATCAAAGTCTACTGATGATGCAAAAACATAAATTCCTTCCCAAAATGTAGGAAGGAAAAATTATATTTAGCAAGTGAATTTTACTCAAATACAAAGAAGATCAGTTTATCTGTGTTGTGACAACTGAAAAAGATACAGTAGACTTCACATCCAGCACAACAGACACCAAAATGCCTTTCTATGAAAGTGGGAGTACATAATCAATGACTAAATGACATGAACATCAGCAAAACCAAAATTTAGACTATACTATCCTTGCTATCTTTTTCCATCACAAGTAAAAATGATTTTCATCAGGAATTACTTGTTACTAGGCTTTCGGAAATAGTCCCAAGATGCTACAGATTTTATCACCCGTAAATTTCTCACCATATGTTGTCAAACTCCTGTTACTTTTAAGTACTGATTTAGGATTTGAAATCATTTTACACACACTTTTCTCTAATAGTGTAAGATTATTCACTCATCCCACCTTTCCAATTCTTTTTCCTTGTACAGACTCAGCCTTCATCTTGGAGAAGTAGTGGTAATATGTGACGACATAGGTGATGATGGACTTTTCATCCGGAAATTCGACGTTGACATCTGTGAGAGAAAAAATTATAGAATGAAACATTATAAAAGGACAGTATTCTACACCTGAGCATGCTATGACAGTCATGTTGACAACTTAAGGCAAAAATATCTCATTCAAAAGCAGACTTTCCATTGGGAAATTACACACCAGGGTTAGTTATCATATCCCGTTAGACTTTAGTTGTTGTTGCATTGTTGTTTTACATCTCACTCAAGAATATTTCACTAATTTGGAGACATAATTGTGTGCCGGTGAAGGGTGACAAATTTTGCCTGTTCTCGGCACTGCTGGCCATAAAGCAGGGAGAGTTCTTTAATGTGCCAACACCTACTGTGACAAGGGACCTCGGTTTTTACTGTCTCATCCAAAAGACGGGGACGGCCAGCCATGGAGTGGCGCTGCGGAAATAGAACCCTGGACCCTTCAATTCGAAGTCGAACATGCTAACCACTTGGCCACAGAGGCCCCACTTTAGACTTGAAGTGGCATTTGTCTAGGAGATATACAAGTACCCATCAGGCCTGTTTGTTTCATTTCTTATTATTTCTAATGATAGAATTTTAATTGCTTTCTACAATGAATGAATAATTTCCCAGATTGAAAATTTTGACTGCCTTTAACTGTTCAATGACCTGAAGCCTGACAGATTGTGAGAAGATGAACAGACAGGATTATTCCTACATTATCCAAATCCCCTCTGACTAGGAGTGTGAGAGTGGTTGTTTCTCTTTTGCAGAACATCTCATGTAAAAGTCATATCAATTATACTGAGACATCACTGAATGCCGGTGAAGGGCTTCAAATTTTGGTCTATGTTCGGTATTCAAGGATATATACAGTGAGAAATTTTAACATTGGAACACCTTCTAAGACATTGAACTTCGGCTTTCACTGTCTTATCCGAAGGGCAGGAAAATACATCTGTTGTGGCTCCAACCCTTGACATTATGGTGTAAAGTTAAACACTCTACAATACACTTGATGGCTCTCAGATGTGGGATAGATTGGTTTAATAAACTCCATTACTTCATTTACCAGTATAGAATAGATTTATTAAAGTTATACGAACCTTCTGGGTCAAGAAGCCTGGTAAGGCCAAGTTTCTCCTCTGCCACCTCAAAAGCATTGTTGAGGTTGTAGAGAGCATTGGATTTCTGTAATTTTTCATACTGGATAAGGTCAGGTCTGAAAAATAAAAAGAAAATGTGTCATATAAGCCAAACAGTTTATAATATCAATGAATAGATGTTTTATCCCATGAAACATCACGAAAACAGCAATGAAAAGTGTCACAGAACTTTTTACCGTACCTCCTTGCAAGTTTCTATCGAAGGGGGGGGGGGGGGATTTATTAGCTCGAGAATCTATGATCTATGAGATCTAATCTATGATCTATCTATGAATCTAATGAGGTCTTATTAGCTCGAGAATGAGCTGACAAGCTAGCTAGGGATAGCCATTTATTGTGAGGTGGTCTTCAGGTAAGGTTTCACTGTAGATGTATGTTATATTTAAGGCCCATATAACTCCTAGATAGTGCATCTAAATTAACTATTGCAATGCAGGAGGGGCATAGAGATAGAAGATTTCCTTTCATCATCATTTGCAGAACACTATGTTAAAATGTCACAGTGTAATCTAAGGTCAGTGTGAGATTAAGGACATGTTACAGTAACAAGAGTGTTCTCTTCCACAGATAGTGTCAAAGTTGATGAGTAGGCATCTTGTTATATGAGTGACCACAACGACTGTGATGAAGTCTAAAAATAGATCATGCTGTGTGTGTAAAGGGTCAAGGGCAGTGTCAGAAGTCGGAAGAAGGATTTCCTATCAAACTTTCAAATCATATAACCAAAAGCATTTTTATGAGGATGCTAATAATTGGAGCAATTTAATGTTATGTTCTAATATTTAGTATCGACAAATAAAAATGAAAGTAAAATGAATAAATTGTTCTGGTCATTGTAAAATTCCGCCATTATCACAGTTTCAGATATATATATTATCATGATGGCCTCTAGATAATGGAAGCTAACCGCTACAAAGTTCCAAGAATTCCTTCACATACTATGCTAATACTTGTGCCTGATATAAAACCGTAGTTCTGAATATTTCCCCTGAACAACTAGACATGCCAACAGATGGGCTTGAACTAAAGTACCATTGATCTGAAAATATGCATAATATCATCTGATGCAGACCAGACTACTGCTTAGGGCAAAACTGATGATGCCAAATACATCTGTAGGTTTGCAGTAACTAAGACATACTGCTAATTTTCACAATTATGTCTATAGTTCTTCATGCTGATTTTTCAATGTAAACATGTCAGGGAGATATACAAACCCTATATAGATGATAGATATATTATACTTGTGAACATTCATACATTTCTTCCCAGTCTGATATTTTTTATTGTTCTCTTTAAATTTGTGACATTTAATCAATTTCATGACAATCATATTATTGCAACATTTTCTGTGTTCAGGATCCAACTTACTGTAGTTGTTATTTGAAAATGTCTCCCTGGGCATGAATTATACCAGAACTATGTTCCATAAATTGAATTTCAATTACACATGATCAATATTGGGGTAATGGGAGTTTTCAATACAAATAAATAATTTAAATTGGTACATTTAACAGGGAACATGTAAAGATATGTTCAAATGTCACCATGGACAGAAAGACAAAGAATATGTGGAACACTAAGAAACACAAAGATTTAAATTTCCATGGGAATAAAAAATGAAATAAGGCAAAAAGAAAGTTTCAATTAAAACCTATTACATCTATTGCAGATTTTTGCTCAACATGTATCATCCTCTGAAAAAAAGGTTGGTTGTTTTGTTGCTTAACGCCTAGATCATGAATCTTTCACTTACATGGAAATAAAACCATATGGTGGTGAAGGACTATAGATTTTGTTTATGCTCAGCACTTATCAATGTGCGGTCACTTACTGTGACACTTGACCTCAGTTTTGGCTGTCAGTGGGACAGCTCGGGCTAAGTCCACACAGATTTGAACCCACAGCCTCACACATCATAGGTTAACATGCTAACTATGAGGCCATGACAGTCCTTGCTTTGGAACTGAGAGTGGATACATGCATTGATTTGTTGCTATTTAAATCAACGCCTCCAGGACAAGATCACAACGATCCTCTCAAGTAATCCAAATATTAAGGTAATGAAATAAGTATATGTGTGGTAATCTAAGGATTTGGGTTTCCCCACAAGGCCAGTTAATATGTGTGCTAACATTCTTCAACAAGACTTTAGAAAATCAATTCAGTAAACAATTTGATAAGTAAACCACTTCACCACAAACGTTATTGAGGTAAGCTAGGTAATCTACTTCTGGACAAGTGCAGAAGACTAACAAGAATATTCAATCCATGTTGCTGCATTGCTATTTAACGTCCCACTCAAGAATATTTCACTCATATGGAGACGTCACCGTGTGCCAGTGAAGGGCAACAAATTTTGCCTCTGCTCAGCACTGCTGGCCTTAGAGCAGGGAGAGTTCTTTAACGTGCCAACACCTACTGTGACACGGGACAACAGGTTTTACCATCTCATCCGACAGACAGGGAAGGCCAACGGCGGAGTGGCTCTGTGCAGATTCGAACCCTAGACCCTTCAATTAGAAGTAGAACACGCTAACCACTCAGCCAATGAGGCCTCATTCAATCCATGTAACTTTCTCCACAGACAAAATTAAGCGCAGGATACTAAATGTTTTGACATTTTTGGACATCGCTTTGCTTACAGTGGATCCTGTCTAGGGAGGTAATTACCATAGCCATGGAAATGGGGTCTTGCTAGACAGGCAGCCTACCATGGTTTCATCAATAAGAATACTTGAAATAGTGTTTTCAATATCATACCAAGTGTCTCAAGACAGGTTGGGCTGTTTACAAACATTTTTTATGCTTCAAGTGAGATCAAAACAGGAATATTTCTGAAGGAAATTAAATATCAAATAGTATTTATATTTAGAATATGATAAGCATGTGACTGTTATCAAGTACAGAGAGAATATACAAGCAGGGGAATGATATCTTTAATGACCAATCTTAAGTCTATTTTGTTTGATGTACTTCAGTATTCTTTATATGTATAGATAGATGTAAAACTATACTTAATGAGAGATCAAAGACCAGACGCTTATTTCCTTGTACAAGTCCTGTCCACAAGATAAACAGATATAATTTAACACCAAAATTCTGGTAACAAAGCATTACATAATATTGAATATAATGCATAGCACCTAGTCATTGTAAGTTTCTGGATAAAAGCCAGTAGAATAATTAAAGGCAGTGTTACAAATGACACACAAAGGAATTGTGAAGATGAGCCTTTTCAAGACTTCTTATATCACCATCTTTTCATGTAAGCTAACTTGGCATCTGTTACTGTCTATACCTAGCAAGTGTTGATAGATCTGTTCCACTCCCTGATTTCTGTGGAGATACTCAGAACATGAACATGAAATGAGCATGTAGAACAGGAATTTCTCTCATACTTACTCATAAAAGACAATGATTACTGGTGAAAAGATAACTGTGTTTCCTCAAGGAAACACAGCCACACATGCTATGGCAGCACAAGCACCATGTCAAGTTGAACTTGCTGTGACAAAGCTATAGCAGGGTTCACACATGTATCAGCTGATAAAATTCAAGGCTTTTTTAAGGGCTTAGTAAAGACCAATTCTACACAATTGACAATTTGATGAAATTTTATAAAATATTTGACTGGTTTAAGACTACTTGAGGACAAATCAGAATTCTAAAATATTGCTGGAAACAAATGATCAGTAATTCAACATTTTGTAATTCAACATATAATGTTGAAACATCTTTATTTATATTTTGGTGATAACCTTTACACAAATCAATGTATATTTCTAAAAAAATGAGAAAATTTCAGAGTTTTTGACTTTTTAATTTTTTGGACTTAAAGATTTTGCTGTAAACAACAATCAGTTTCGTCACATTCTTCTAGTCTGTTATGTTAATGATTCTTGAGTAGGATGTAAAACAGCAAAACATTACAATACTAGTCTCTGAATGCAAGGTTACAGTTGCACTACATTCTAATGAAGTATAGTACTAAGATCTGTGTTATGTCCAGACTTATAGTGCATGTATGCACCTCAGGCCTAGATCACATCTTGTGTTGTCTGCATTATACTGCACACCACATGGGCAAAATACATTACATGTACCAGTAATATCCAAAGTAAACACATGGGAATCACATATTCTCTTGTGGGCCACATTTGTGAAAACATGACACCCTGTCTCAGCTAATGTCTCAAGGGCATATCACCTCACAGTAAGATGTATACAAGATAACAAGGTAGCAGCTGTGAGTGACAGAGACGCAATATGTGTATACCATAGATCCATCCTGATCAACACTCTTGTCATGTGTGTCTCTCCCTGTCTCTGATTCTCTCTCTCTCTCTCTCTCTCTCTCTCTCTCTCTCTCTCTTGAACAAACATTAGTGTCATTCACATGTACCTTCATATAGATACTTAATTATAGAGATCTTTCACATCATTACATTAGACAGTAAATTAATCCTCCACTCCTGGTAAGTTACATAATTATGCACACATCAGTATAGATCTGTGGGATGATGGCTGTTCTTATTGATATTTACATAAACATTTGTGATTACTCATCAATATTATATAACCACCCTGACTGCTACTTGCCACAGACAGAAAATTTACACATCACAGTCTAAAAACCAGATGTCAACAGCTCCAAAAGCGACAGAATCGCTTATCATAAAAAGCATACAATATAAAGCTGTGATGCATATATTTACTGGGTATCTAAGTGTGAAATGATGACTCTGAGTATTACACTGTATTATACAGAGATGCAGTTTGTTACTCATCTAGGTATGATCTCATTATTTGTTGTTTATGTTGTGTTCTGAATAAATTCCTGTTTACCTTGCCCTCACTGCAGATAACGACAATTTATAGAACTTAAAATGCTAGCGGATTTTGTTAGTTTTTGATATGCAGTGCATGGGCACAACAGTGGATGCATTATAAATGTACATGTAATTTAGCATTGCTACAAGCACTGATCAATACCTAATAACAAGGTGAACCTCAACTTAGATTAAGTGTTTCTTCCTATACAATCTTATTAAATATAAACTTGTGCATCCTATTAAAATTGTCCTTGTAGTAATACAAGTATTTTCTCAGGAAACTGAGAAAAGAGGGAAATATAGACATACTCCATGTGAACTTCATGAGCTTTATGTAACACACAACACTGCCACAATGCTTCATTGTAGCTTGCTCTCTCTCTCTTGGTCTGTCTACATGTCTCTTGGTCTGTCTGTCTTTCTTTTTCTCTCTCTCTCTCTCTCTCTCTCTCTCTCTCTCTCTCTCTCAAAACTGTGGTTATTTGTTTATGTTAAATTCCAGTCTCAACAATGCTTTTATTCAAAACAGACATCTTATCTTCTACTCTTAATTATATTTTCTGAAATATCTGACAACTCCCAACAAATATGGCAGTGGCAACAAAAACAGACCTGTTTAAGATAAATCCATTCCTGATTTATTATTGTAATTACCACTTACAAAAATGTAACTTTATCCTATAAGAGTACCTACATCTGGAATGTGTTTATCTCAATTTCTATTCAACTTGTGGCACTGGTTTATCTGTATAATGTATCATGCTGTGGATGGAAGATGAACACAGGGAACAGATCAAAAAGTCAAAACTGCCTAATCCAACTCACATGGCACACCTAACAAGCTGAATTAAGAATGAGCCTGGCATAGAAATACCATGGACTTCTTAGTTAAGCCTGTAAGTGTGGTAATATAACAAAAATATAATAACACACCCTACGTCATCTAGCAAAAGGCAGGAAAAAATAAAGAAATTACAAAGTACTAATTTTGGTGTTTACCGAGCATAAAGTAGTTGACATGGCAACAGATGGAGATGAACAAACAACATATGCCCAGATGCAATATTCTTGTTTTGTAGTGGATTTTCTAACTCTTCTGCAGTGCTCTCAGCTCCCTGTCTGACATTTATGAACGTCATTAAGCATGTGAACATAACAACAAATGAAGATTGTCACTCTCTGTAATCAATGCTACAGTGCTAAAAGCGATGCATCTCTTCAAATGTGAAATTGGGTTACCACAGAAACCAGAATACCTAAATAGATAACTATGCACATTCCTAAAATGATTTGTACTACTCAGCTTGTAGTAAGTTACCAGGTGGCTTTGATAATGTGGAGTATGCCTCACATACAGGGGTGATATCAAAAGCTTTTTTTCCTCCAAATATACCTATATGTTCTTTTTATACATTATACAAAGTCACACACCCAATACACAATCTGTACAATGATTTACAAGCTTAGAAGTCTGGAGTATTTTCATCGAGAGCAATGCTTTAAAAGTCTCAAATAATCTAATGGCGAACAATAAAGCCCCACTCACAACGCATGAAACAAGACCTAGGGTTTGGGAAAAGGGGGAAACACCCTACTCTCTAACTATGGAACTGGCTACTTGTGTAGTGGGGAATATATGTCAAGAATGGTACATAAATTGCTCTTTATCTGTTCTTATCAATACTGAACAAATTTTCTGTCAACCTCAAACTCCTCTGGATAATAAATTAAATCTAAATGTTTAAAATCTGTGAGAAAGAAATGCATTTTGTGATAGTGACTGTTGCAGAAACACCCTCCATAAATTCTGGCAAGATGCCTAGGCATATATGGAATGCAAAGGTTATGTGTCTGGGATACATTTCTACTGGTCACAATCTCCATCAGTTGTTTGCAGTATGTGTACACTTCTATAAGAATGAAAACATGATATTCATCAACATATAGCCTGCATTAATAGTTCAGGAGAAATAGTGGAATTTTCATGAAAATGGGAACTAATTGCAACATTTTGTTTTTTATCATTTTTCAATAGTTCAATGTGTACTTGATCACATGCAGAAAGTTTAGAAAAATATATCGTGGGGAAAGCTTGTATTTTGGGGCTAAAATACCGTTTATTAATGAAAAATCGAGGATTTTTGGAA